>CM064487.1:10906144-10957301 GCA_032716605.1 Paralithodes platypus | reverse complement strand
GGCTACAGACTATCTCAGTTAAGCCTTTTAGCTACCAAATATCTCTCCTAAGCTTCATAAAACCGTCTCAATGCAGCTGAAATCAAATAAAAGAGACATCACCGGTAATGTATGGGGTAAGGGGGGTCACCTGTTTTGTTTCTCTTTCTCTCCTTTTCTCTCTTTCTCTGACTTGTATCCATTCGGCCCCATTCAGCCAACTGTTTTAAGACTTTTATACTGTGACGTTAACCACTCCGTTAGAACCGCATGGCTTGTCCTACAGTGACTCGCTAGGATCGCCAGGGCAGTGGATGTGGCTACAGTTGATGTATTATTGTGTGCTTTATTTCATATCAAAGCTCGTGTTATGGGCAGTCCAGAAAGGCTCTTTGTTTTCGCCCATGTCAAGGCTTTATATATTTAATTGCAAAGTATATGTTTTATCATTAAGTAGTAAAGATAGGATTTGAGAGAGAGAGAGAGAGAGAGAGAGAGAGAGAGAGAGAGTAGAACAGAATGAGAGGAGGCGCGCAGTGTTTTTTGCCATGCTCGATGACGTCACGGCTGGCTGGCCTCTTGGCGATTGGTTGGAGGAGTTTTTTACCATGCTTGGTGACATCATGTTTGGCTGGCTTCTTTGGCATTGGCTGAAGGAATCTACCGCTTTGCCTCCGCGGTGCGAGCTAGTGCTAGTATATATACAGCTCTCTTGCCACTCTCTCCCTCAGATCTGGTTTCTAGAACGCATCCCTCTTATCCCTTTGATATCTGTCTCCCTCTCTGCACCTGAGAACCTTTTCCTCTGCCTCTCTCTCTCATTTTCCATATCTTTCACCACCTTTTATTAATATTATACCCCCTCTGGTTAACTCTGCATAATCAGCTTCATGCTGGCCAGTTGTATTGTGCGTTAAGGTCTTATATAACCCATGTATGTTAGTTGTTAAGATAAGTTGATCACGAAGCATTGGTTGGCATTCATATTGTTCAGTACTGCTTCCTATAATTATTAGTGTTCTGCTGGATTAGATAATGCTAGACTAGGAGTCTGATACTATAAGGTATTGTTTCCGATGGGTGCTGGCTTTAGTTAAAAGCTGCACGACATACTTGAGAACTGGAGTTGATTGGGTAAGTTCTAGTCTGTGTGCCATTGAGAGTAGAGCATGCACGAATGAGGGCTTTTTGCCTATACCATTCTGCACTGTTCTAAGCTCGTTGTTTGTCTTTGAGGTACGCCAGGAGAACGCTTAATACTTCGGTATTAAGGTTTCTCAAGAGAGCTACCCTTCATTGTAACGTAATATTTGACGCACAGACTTGAGATTTGCACTAGGCTATGCGGCATGCCATGCGCACCAGTATCTCGTATCATTGACTCTAGCTAGACTTTATCAGTCACAGTAGACATTAAGTATATTAAACCAATTACTCTTTTATGCATACCCGTTTATGATTACACAAGCATTTCGCAGCCTAGTTTGATGTATTGAGACACAAACGACTTAGGCTCTTTTTGTTGATAGGAATACTGCATTGTCGTGGAGATTATTATTATTGTTGTGGCGTTTAGGATATTCTTGGCTCCGACTGCATTATATCTCCTGCCTTTTTGTGTGCATAGCCTGCACGAGCATTGTTCCGCTGCCTGCCTTTTTGGGTTCCATTTCCGATTCGAGCATCTTGATAGCATCTAACATTTAAAGAAGATTCCTTGTTGGTGTTGAAGGACTTTAGTGCACTTTCTTTCATGCATGAGTGCCTGACATTTATTGATTAAAGTAACGTAAGCTGTAACTTCTCTTACCACCTTACTTGCATACCATAACCAAGCACCTTCGGTTATAGGTAGTAATAGGCTGTTTTCACATAACATTAAGCCTAGAGTAGACGCACATTTATTGAGAGTTTGATAACCTATTATTGCATATAGAACTCTGGAGAGTATTTGTGTTGTTTGTTCACTGGGAATATACATCAGAGGTTGGATCTAGCGCTTTCCGTTGTAGCATTTATGCCATTACTAGTCCAATGAATAAGAGCCCTGATATATTTAAACCTCAGTCATAACAATCCCCATCCAGGTGTCGATTTCATCCTGGCGAGCGATAGCGAGTCAGCATTGCATGGAGAAATCCGGCTTCACCGGAGACATTTTTCTATCACAAAATGTACAAATTTAGCTTGCTGTCAAAACAAAAATATATACGTGGTGGCTCGCTAGCGCCTGTCAGGAACATATTGACACCTGGATGGGGGTAAATGTCTTAAAACAGTAGGCTGAATGGGGCAGAATGGATACAAGCCAGAGAAAGATATGAAATGGAGATAAAAATAGCAGGTCACCCGCCTTAAGGACAACCTTACGTATATTGCTTCATTAGGGCATGAGCCCATTAAAGTGTTCCTCCTCATATGGTGTTCAATATTCATTCTGTCAGCTTTTCCGAATTAGTTTTTACCATTTGAATCATCTATATATAGGTCTGTATATGGGATCTGTTAGTGAGCTTGCCTATTCACAAATATCTTGATAACTTGATTTTCAACATATGTGGTGGGCACGTGAGGCTGGTAATTAGTTCAAGAGGGTATACACGTCTGAGATATATTAGCCAAAACTATATTGATTTGTCATATTTATAATAATTGTTATTCCAATCCTCTTCAACAACCTATTGAAGATGCATCCCACTATGATGCTCTTGTATTCGGCCTTCCTCCCTCCTTTCCTACTTGTCTTCCTTCTCCTTCCGTACCGTTTCGTCCTTCTCCTTTCCTTCCTTTTCCTGTCCTACCATTTATTCTTTCTCCTTTCCTATCTGTTCGTCTTTATCCTTTCCTACCGTTTGCTCATTCTCATTTCCTACCTTTTCCTTACCTACCTTCTCTTCCTTCTCCTTTCCTTCCTTTTCGTCTTTATCGATCCTTTCCTAACATGTCTTCCTTCTCCTTTCCAACCTAATCTTCCTTCTCCTCTCCTTCCTTTTTTTTCCTACCATTTCTTCCTTCTCCTTTCCTCCCTTTTCTTCCTTCTCCTTTCCCACGTTTTGTTCCTTCTCCTTTCCTACCATGTCTTCCTTCTCCTTCCTTACCTTTGTCCTATCTTCTTTCCTACCTTAGTGGGATGGGCAGAGAGAGAGAGAGAGAGAGAGAGTGAGAGTGAGTGTGAAAGGTCGCGTGGGTGTTGTTCGTGTCGAAGAAAAACTAGCATGACACCAGAATACCAACAAGTTCTCTCTCGCTCTCTCTCTCTTCACCTACAGTGTGGTCAACGATTGGAACAAATTGTCAGAGAAAATTGCACAATGCAATACAATTGACAATACAATGCAATACAATTCACAATGCAATGCAATACAAAACAGAATATTGGCTCAATACAGAAGATAGAGACTTTTTAGCAGAGTATTCACTTCCCGGTTATGTAATGTTTGAGAAAAGCCGAATAAATCGAAATGGAGGTGGCGTTTTACTTTATATCAGAGAAAGTCTTAACCCTACCCTCTTGTCAAAACCTCAAATTGTGAACGTCGACACATCTTTTGTGCTAATAAAGAATAATAAAGGTACCAAAATAATACTTGCATTAATATACAGACCTCCAGCTCAATCAGTGCAAACTGACCGAGAAATTTACGAACAAATTGCAGATGTAAGTAACTCACAAGATACCGTAATTTTTGGTGACTTTAATTTACCTGTGACCAAGTGGGGCGATACTCTTACTTCACACTCCGGACATGACTTGTATACGAACTTGCAAGAGAGTTCGCTTTATCAATTTGTTGGAACGCCGACCCGTGGTAATAACGTTCTTGACATTGTACTTGCAACAAAAGAAGAATTAATAGAGAATTTGAATGTTGGTGATGAATTCAGTAACAGCGACCATCGTACGATAACTTTCACTTTAAACTTTACTAGTAACGAACCAAATAGTAGCATCGAAAAAGTCCCTAATTTCAAGAAAGCAAGCTTCCATAAACTTAGAGCTATGTTTAAAGAAACTGACTGGAGCTTTTTAATTCACAATAACGACATAAAATACATCTTGGAAGTTATTCGAAGCCACTTACCTAAAAGCAGTGCAAGACTGCATACCATCGAAAACTCGGCGTCCAGGCCATAATAATAAGCCCAAATGGTGGAATAAAGATATTTCAAACTGCCTGCTTGCTAAAAAATTTGCTAATGATAGATTAAAATCCTCACAAAATGACGAAGAACGGCTGAAATTTGTAGAGCTACGACGCAAAGCCAAAAAGTTAATTAAGCAAAGTAAAAGACCTTAGAGTTACATATTGCGAATCAAAGTAAAACAAACCCGAAAGAATTCTATAGTTATATCAGAAAGAAAAAAGTCGTTACTTCAACTGTTGGCCCGTTAGTCGATGAAAATGGAGAATACACCAAAGACGAAGAACAAATGAGTAATCCCCTCAATACCTTCTTTGCATCAGTTTTTACAACAGAAGACCTCGGTGATATCCCTACACCATCGCCGATTCAGATTGATAATTCAGATGTTCTAAGCAATATCACCGTTACAGAGAGAGAAGTATTGAATTGTTTAGATAAACTCAAGGTAAATAAAACGCCTGGACCTGATACAATCTCGCCTAGAGTTCTAAAGGAAGCTAAGGATGAGCTCTCTAAACCACTGACATTACTATTCAATAAATCCTTGCAGTCTGTGACTATGCCCGATCAGTGGAAGCTAGCCAACGTAACACCGATATTCAAAAAAGGCAGCAAATCCCTACCCAGTAACTATCGTCCAATTAGCTTAACCTCAGTTGTATGTAAAATGCTAGAAACGGTCATACGAGACAGACTCGTAAATCACTTAGAGGAAAATAACATACTTAAAGATACTCAACACGGCTTTCGTAAAAAACGTTCCTGTTTAGCAAACCTCTTAGACTTCTTCCACGATATCCTCAACCTCTACGAGAGTAAAGCTGTAGATATTATATACCTTGATTTTCAAAAGGCCTTTGACAAAGTTCCCCACAAACGTTTACTGCTAAAACTAAAAGCGCATGGAATACAAGACGGTGTGTTGAAATGGATAGAAAATTGGCTCAGCGACAGAAAGCAAGAGTAGTCATAAACGGTAAGGCATCAAAATGGACCAATGTAAGTAGCGGGGTACCCCAGGGATCGGTACTAGGACCAATTCTCTTTCTAATTTACATCAACGACATAGATGAGGGTCTCACCTGTACAATCTCAAAATTTGCTGACGATACAAAAATTGCAAATAGCGTACTCTCAAAAGAACAAGTTGACGATATGCAACACAATCTAGATAAATTGTCATGTTGGGCCCAAATTTGGCAAATGAGTTTCAATGCGGATAAATGTAAAGTACTACATATCGGATACCTAAATGAGAAAGCAAACTATTCGATGAATGGCACTCAGCTTAAGAATGTAAACAGAGAAACCGATCTGGGAGTAACAATATCGAGTAACCTAAAACCGAGTCAACAATGTTCAGAAGTTGTTAAGAAGGCAAACAAAATAATTGGCTTTATAGGCAGGTCATTTGAGCATAAATCCAAAGAAGTTATCCTAACCCTTTACAATTCCTTAGTCCGCCCTCTTCTGGAATACTGCGTTCAATCCTGGGTGCCCTTATTACCAAAAAGATATAAACAAGCTAGAACGAGTTCAACGTAGAGTTACCAAAATGATACCTAGCCTAAAGAACAAACCATACGAAGAGCGTCTTAGAGAATTAAATCTATTTCCTTTAACCCAGCGCAGATTAAGAGGCGACTTAATTCAAGTGTTCAAAATCATCAAAGGCATCGACAATATGAACTGTAGTAAGTACTTCACTATCGACCAATCTAATTACACGCGGGGAAACGGTTGCAAAATTATTGGTAAATCTTTTAACTCGCACGAATCTAAGAATTTCTTCTTCAATCGAGTTGTCAACTTGTGGAATGGGCTTCCCCGAGACGTTATAGACTGCATCACCGTTGATTCATTTAAATTCCGCCTAGACAAATATCTTGCATCAAACCCGCGACTGACTGCGTTTGTAAATGAATAACTTTATTTTATCCTCCCCTCAGTTACTAACCCATCTGTCCCCTACTAACTTCCTAATCCTGCCACGACATTAATTCCAGGGCAGTAGTTCCCTTTCCAATGTTCCCTTACCCACTCTAAACCACTGTTTGGACACTTGATCCTCAGTGTTTTGGAGGACAAGCAACCTAGAAGGGTCACTAGATCTGTTGTTGCTTGATTTCCTTTGTACTCCTTTGTACTCCTTTGTATTCTCTCTCTCTCTCTCTCTCTCTCTCTCTCTCTCTCTCTCTCTCTCTCTCTCTCTCTCTCTCTCCTCTCTCCTCCACCTCTCTCTCTCTCTCTCCTCTCTCTCTCTCTCTCTTTCTCTCTCTCTCTCTCTCTCGCTCTCTCTCTCTCTCCTCCTCTCTCTCTCTCCCCTGTCTCTACCATTCTCTCTCTATACTCTCTCTCTCTCTCTCTCTCGTCTAATAGTGCTAAGGCCGGACCGGACCACCTAGTAGGGACCGCTAAATCCGTGTGGTCTGAGTATCTGTGTAACTATGTAACTCTCACTCTCTCTCTCATTCTATTCGAGTTTGTAAGCATCGCTCGAGTCTACAAAATCGTCATATTGCAGGCAGATTAAAATATCAGAGAAGTTATTGGTTTAATTATATTAATATTACAACGCGTATTCATAATAAATAAGGTACTGGTAGATCCATGGAATGAAAACGGAGGGGATGATTGGTCTGGATAACTAAGAAATATTTTAGATGTAGTCTGGAGCTATATTAATTATTACTGTACCGTGTATTTGAGGAGTTTCGAGATCACATTTTCATTTTTAAAATATGCATTATCCTAATTAACCGTCCTGGTGGTGTAATGGTTAAGGTGGCAAAAATATGTGTGTGATAACCCGGGTTCGAATCCCGGTGGATCATATATACTTTAATTAATTTCATTGGGGGTGTGGTGGTGAGATTAATAAAAATAATATTACATGAATATACAATGATAATTTAGTTCACAATTGTACATGTATTTACAAGGATTGATTACATTTATCTCTATAGATTGTGTTTTATGAATCGTAAGCACAAACATTATTTTGGTAACAACAGTTGTGTAGATGTTTGATTACAAAACTTGAATAGGCCTATGTATACGTCAATAATCTGAAAATGTTAAAGTTTAATTTGATAAAGATCCGTATTGATTATTATTGGACTGGAGTTCTCAAGAAGAGGCATCCTTGTGGTTGCTGGCTTAATGATCTTGAAACATTGGTAGTCAATAAAGTTCTATTAAAACAAAATCGTCTAAGAGGTAGGTTATAATATAATATATTTTTAATCAAGCTGCATATGTATGGATCAAATAAAGAGGATCTATCTAGAGTACCGGTATCTATCTATCTTGCTATCTATCGTCTATCTATCTATCTATCCATCCATCCATCTATATATCTATCTAAGGTTACCGTCGAACTCTTGGTATTAACAGTACTTCTATATAACCCCACTGTTAACTGTTTCCTTCTTCAGTTGGTCCATGTGATATTTACCACCCCCACGCCCTTTGTCGGACAGACAGCCAATTACAGATCGGGGAACTTTGGAGTTTTGTGACTCTTAAACAATGTCTGAAACGGGGTAATGGCGCATTGTTGAGGTGTTTACTTTATGTATTTGTCAATCAACCCGACTTTCAGGGAATCAGTTCACCGAGAGAGAGAGAGAGAGAGAGAGAGAGAGAGAGAGAGAGAGAGAGAGAGAGAGAGAGAGAGAGAGAGAGAGCACCAATAACGAACCGAACGATACTTACAGTAACATAAAGATAGAAAAGGATCCTTAAAGGAGAGTTAAAGTAGGACATAAAGGAGAGTTAAAGTAGGACATAAAGGGGGAACTTGAGACGAGATCTAAGGAGGAATGGAATGAAACGGGATAACACTATCTTCTTGTGGCATATTTCGCTTCCTGGTCAATTCCCTCCCCTGTATTAAAATGCAATACAGCTCTTACAAATATATGTCGAAAACTTAACCAAACCAAGCAGTCATAATATAACACACTTTCTTAATACAATATAATAGTAAATTTGATCTTAAATTGATCTTTGACAGAATATATAACCAGAGAAGATAAACAAACCAAACCTGTCATAATCCAATAAAACCAAACCTAATGGTTCCTTAGCTATATGTATGGAGAACATGGTTGAAAAGAAACAGCCCGGTCTTTTCCCGGGATTACCATCGATGATTGTCCTTTAATTACTGATGTACCGATTCTATATTTGCGACACTCATGAATATTTGGAAGACCTATTTACTGTACACAATACAACCTAACTTACTGCAATTTTAGGTGTGTCGGTTCATTTTCGTTTTTTTTGGGGGCGATGTGCTCATGTAGCGAACTATCTTGATACCGCCTTGAAGAGGTGCACGTGGCCTAAACGTAAACAATGAGCCTCTTTATTTTGTTGTTCGCATTGCTACTTTTTCTGTTCCTCTCTATAAGCGACCCACACGAGAACGCCTGCGCAGTAATCTGGTCTTTTAACACTCCGAGTAAACTTTTTTTTTTTTTTTTTTTTTTTTTTTTGTATGTGGATGAGGGAGGCAAAATGCAAAACTGCCTGTGACGAGTGTCTCCACCAGAGTTGAAAGAGTGACGGCCAAAGTCAAGAAATGTTCGAGCCAAATTGTCTGGACACACGGAGTTTGAAGCAATCTAAGTCATAGGGTGAGGGAAAGATGGATTCAGGAAGAGAGTTCTAGAGCTCAGCTGTTGAATAGAATACAAAAACAGAAGGTTTTGTTATTGATGTTTTTGTCGTTTTTGTTCTCATCAACATCATCATTATCATCTTCATCACTTGTTGCTTCTTCTTGTGGGCACGTAGCCTTCGCGGAGGTGCACACGTGGCCCACAGTGTAAACAATGGCTCTCTTTATCTCGCACACATCTGCCGACTCTCAAGACCCACTCAGCCCCTTACTTTATCTCCCATTACATTGGTTTGGTATGGTAATGATGGTGCGGCGTACATAAACAACGCTGAATCTGTATGAGCCACAGTACAATGGAGAGTAAATTTAGTTTTGTCGTATTATTTTGCATCCTGCGACTTATGCATGAATTGAAATGCATTCTCCAAGTAGGATTTCCCTTCTCCTTAATATACTATACACAGGTATATAGGAAAAGGTTGGAGGTTCGATCCCGGCTGGTAGTATTTAAACGTATGTATGTATGCATGTATATACTCAGGCACATACCCCATTGCTGGGGGTGGCCGACTCGAAATAAAACTCGAACAGAAACAACATTTAAAGTTCCTAGTCTTAGGGTCTGGGACCACTTTCGCGTTTCGTCGCCACTTTCTCAGTCTCGTCGAGTAGGAGATATACAGAATGAACATGAAGGTGGTACCGGTAGTTGTATATATTTATTTATTTATTGGAATAATTGTCTTGAATACTGAACATAGAGTAACTCTTCAGGTATCAGGAAAGACATTAAATTCGGTCTTTGTTTGATTTCAGAGGTGATATTTTTTCAAACAAACTTTACAAAGTTTCGGGAATGTCGGAGTGGTGGTTGACTAGTTTTGTGTCAGCTAATCATGACCTTTAACATCCTACCAATCTGATAACTTTATATATTTTCTTTATATTTATTTGTTATCGTGTTTTATATATAAATTTTGTTTTGTTTTGTGGCTGCTCTGTTCAGCCACAAAGTATCTTTGTGGCAGGTGGCTTTGTTCTTAGGTTTTAAGCCGAGAGTGCTAACCAATATGTTGGAGTTCCCCCTAGCCAATCAATCTGCTGTATTTATATGCCACGTCGAGGAAAACGGCGCTTCGTCGCTTACAATTACAAGCGTCATACATCCTCATTGATTTAGTGCCGAAAGTAGCGGGAAAATTGGATCAAAGGTGTCTGTGGTATTACTTCAAGGGAGTTTCTTGTAGGGGGTGCGTGAGGTGTGGGTTATTGATGTGGCACTACAATATAATTACCAGCGGCTGTTTGTTGATTCATGGACATTCTGCTGATCCAACTTTTAGCAAAATCCCCCTGGGAGATTTGTGTCGATGTCTTGCAGGAGTAGCGTGCGCACGCGCGTGCCCCCCCCCCCCCCCCCCCCCACACACACACACACACACGCACGCGCGCACACACACACACACACACACACACACACACACACACACACACACACACATTTTTTGGATTAGTTTATTTGAATTCCAAGATTATCACGCACTATTATGAAAATCGAATACAAAAATACAAGCATTCCTTGTTGGTGTATTTTTCGAGATTTGCAAAGTAATGAAAATACTAAAGTTGCCTGCAAAACATATGTGACATATTTGTAGTCTTATGGGCTAGTGGCTGTTTTTTCACCTATTAATTGATATATTCATTTTTGTTTTAGTTTCCTCGCTAGACCTCCCTCAAACTTAGAAAAAACACTCTAAACCCCCCCCCCATCTCAAGATAAATTTGTACATATTTCGGTAGACTAGTGTGCCGGCGGAAGGCCGGTTCCTCTTATAATTCCAGGCTTGCTATCGCTCGCCAGGAAACATATCGACACCTACAGTAAATGGCACGATAGGTCTTAAAATTGACAACGAAATGGAGCTAAAGGTGTTAAAATCGCACAACTAATGAGCCGAACGTCTTAAAATTTCAATACTAATGGTGCTAAACACGAAGGAGAAAGGGGTCCAGAAAAAAAAAATGCATCTTAACTGTCTTTTATGGCTTAATTCAAACACAGTAACCATTTACCATCACTCACGCTTCCAACTAAATATCCACATTCCAGAGAGCTTTACGATCGCGTACAGTGAACAACTCCAGGTAGACTCCAGGTAGGTAGTGCTTTGAAGAATTTCCTGTAGTCTTTGAGTCTTTTAACACTCAGTGGCTCTCACCAACCACATTCTTATGATACCGGTAATTCTATATCCATGGACGTCACTTACCTATTCTATATTTAGAAAGGATTTTCACTTTGTTCGCATCCTCAACTCATTTTTCATCCGTAGCGATCATGTGAAATTATCTTTTTATGTTCATTGGAAGTCCATTTTTGTTGGCTAATACATTCTGTTCATCTGTTTTATAAGTTTACTAGACTAATCCGTCTATTTTCAATCACTGTAATAGTCTCTCTACGAAAAAAACAACCATTTCTCTGTACTATTTTACCGAAACAGGATTCAACCAAAAGCCAAATATATTTTTGTTCAAAACAGTCACCATTATGTGGTGACACCCGGCTGGGTGGGATAGTACAGTTGTTCGCTTAAGCTTTGTTCGTGTTTGTGATAAAACAATTAAAACTAGCATCGTTTAATTATGAGTGTAGTTGATTATGAAGCAGACGAATGGGCAATTTCGTAAACAGACTACATAGCCTACATAACACAATCATACTCTTCCTATAAATAACACCACGACAAAATATCAAGCTGATGTGGGAAGCTGTACCCACATGTAATCTGTGGTATGAACAACAGGGTATCAAACCGGAGCGAATTTTAATTTGTTTGAGGATTAAAATGAATATGAGGAGGAATACAAGCCAATTAACACGACCTACTATTGTTTTGACCATTTTACCACTTCCAAAGACATAACTTAAACTACGAACCAAATTGTTACCGTGTCTTTACGTATACAATAATGAAGATAACAAAAATGGATCCGGCTTGTCTTGGTGGTGTAATGGTTAAGGTGTAGAAATATCTGTGTGATAACCCGGGTTCGAATCCTGGTGGATCACATATATTATATGCTTTCATTAATTTCATTGGAGGTGTTTGGTGTTGTGGTGAAATTAATACAAAATATATTTCACTTGACACCCTGATGAACAATTTCCAGTATTTCCCTGTATATATTGTTTCCCTCACCCACATCCCCTGACTCACCACACTCTCAACATTCTTCTGGGTGGTGTGGAATGTACTAAACGCTTCTCACAGTTAGAGGAATGGGGAGGCGTGCTAGTCATGCCATTAACGTAAATAGTGGGATGGCTAATAGATACTGTCGAGTTTATATTCCTTTTGCAATTTATAATAGGATAAGTGAGCCACACACGCGCGCACACACACACACACACACACACACACACATACACACACACACACACACACACACACACACACACACACACACACACACACACACACACACACACACACACACACAAATAAATATCAACTATTAGTACAAAACAATTAGTCTATTATAATACAAATATTATAAATATATTGTTTACAAAGATCATTACTTATTGTGTACGAACAAGTTGAGTTTGTATAATGAAATGTACTCGAATGGATTGAAGTGAATACATATTCATGCGTTTTTAATTTATTTTTATTTTTATGCATTATCATTATTGACTCCGCTCTGTTTATGCATTTTGTGTTAATTATATTCCAGCCAATACCAGTCATAGGGTTTCAAGATAATTGGAAACGGCTTCCAGTCTAATGATGTTAAAACAAAAATGCTTCCGCTGCGTCGGTATAATAATTACCGTATGTAACATGAGATATATACCTGCTGATATGTAATTATTTTTTATCATCGTTTTAGTTGATTGGAATATAAGATAGTTATTTATGTATTATAAAACCACACTCGAGTGATGCCCTAAACCTTCATGAACTACGAAATATGTAGAGATATATAGTGATCTTTCTGAAACTTAAATATATTTAGTAATTTATAAGAATTTCGCTCTCACTTGTATTACTGGTATCTTCGTTCAATATAGGGTTAAGGAAGCCCTTACGCGTCGTTTCCCTAATGTATTATTTCGTCCTATAGGCCTAGTTGGAAGTTATACCGTTAAGGTTAAAATTATTGTCTAGTTAAGATATATATTGAAAAACGTATGTAGATTACTTCCTGTTTATAACTAATTACCTTCAAGAGGCATGTATTTAACTCGGTTTATATTTTAAGTTGCTTTCTTCGTCATATTCGTCGTTTGTTGTGAGTAGTGTTATTGGTGTTGGTGTAGTCACTCTATAACACATCGTTGACCTCATAATGGTTCTAAATGCATCTCTGAAGTACATGTATGAACACGAGTATATGATTATACATTTGTATACATAAACTACAAAACAATGTATCCTATATATTGACAAACAAGTTCCATCTAAAAATCAGTCCAGATAGCCTAGTTATAATTGCATAAATATATACTTAGAGGATCTGCGAATTTATATAAGTGATTGTGCGTGGAAGGAGGGAAGGATCACTGATTTTGTTCTACCAATTAAGAGGCTACAGACTGTCTCAATTATTAATCCGTTTAGCTGCTATACAGTATATCCCTCCCTAGCTGCTCAAAATCGTCTAATTATAGCAACAGTAAATAAATAAAGACGTCGCCGGTACAGAAGGGGTTAACAGCAGGTACACCAGGTGGTAAAAGAAACACCCGTACCAAACACATGACCGTAGGTAATTTTCCCAATAAACCACAGTGTTCTCACGGCCACCGCTTAATTGAGAGAGAGAGAGAGAGAGAGAGAGAGAGAGAGAGAGAGAGAGAGAGAGAGAGAGAGAGAGAGAGAGAGAGAGAGAGATCGTAAGTGTCTTCGTCTGTATATGTATGAGAGAGAGAGATCGTAATTGTGTCTTCGTCTGTATATGTATGAGAGAGAGAGAGAGAGATCGTAAGTGTCTTCGTCTGTATATGTATGAGAGAGAGAGAGAGATCGTAATTGTGTCTTCGTCTGTATATGTATGAGAGAGAGAGAGTCGGCCATGCTTGAGCAGTTGGTTGTTTTTATGTGTTAGATAATTGTAGCGGTTTCACGCAAAACATTAACCGAGATCATCATTTGGTTTCTTGCTTCGTCACCAGACCAATTATTAACCCCTTCTGTACCGCCAACATATTTTTCATCTTATTTTAGCTATATATAAACTATTTTGTGCAGCTAAAGAAGGATCTGTGATAGTTGAAAAGGTTAAGTGAGTCCAGAATGTGTTAAGCAAAAATAGTGTTTCTAGTAATTACTTCGGTTTAGTTTTCTCGTTCATTGAAATTAAGGGGGGATGGGCGTATTTATTTGGTCATTTATATAGCTTTTTATATATGTTTTTAGTTTCCTCCATCAAGCTTTAAAAAAATCACCCACGACCCTCCAAGATATATTTGTACATTTTTCGATAGAAGAATGGCCCGTCCGATTCCACTTAAATTACAGGCTTGCTATCGCTCGCCAGGAAAAGCTCGACACCTAAGTGACACGAAGACTTAAATTAACACAGCAATTGGGCAAAAGGTCTTAAAATCGCCAAAAATCGCCAAAATTATGGCTCATCCCCACCCCTTAACGAAACTTGAAATATTACTTTTCTCTGTGTCCGCTTGGAAAATATATACTGTACAGTACATCCTTTGTTACAAAATCACTTAGCTGAATTGAAGTAAAGGATATAATATATTTGAAATTACAATGATTATGTTTTGATAACAGGGTAGCGGTATTAGCATAACCTGCTTGAGTATTATCTTGTTTTTGTTTTTTTCCTCCAGAGTTTAACAAGATATTTCTGAATTTTCGTAGTGTATGAAAGGCAATTGTTCTTTGTTAATTTGGTATAGTCAATATTCTTACCTTGTGAAATATCGGAATATAATGTTTGTGTTAATTACTTAGTTACAGAGGCTATCAATCCTTTTACTGTGTGCTGGATTAATCACTAATATTAATAGATTACTGTATAATTATGATGTTTAATTATGATGTTTAATTATGATGTTTAATTATGATGTTTAATTATGATGTTTAATTATGATGTTTAATTATGATGTTTAATTATGATGTTTAATTATGATGTTTAATTATGATGTTTAATTATGATGTTTAATTATTTTATACTGTACAGTTGGCCACATTAATTTACATCTTGTTCGTCATTTTATATGTGGAAAACAAATTGTATGATTGAAATATAAATGTATTTGCTTAGCCTATGCAATAGCGGTAGGCTAGCCTACTTAAATATAGTGCTCAATAGACAGTATTTTTTGTATGTATTCTTGTAAGTCAACCATACTATGTTTTCTTCCATATATATAATAATGGAGTGGTTACAAATTAATTTAGTCAACTGTACTGTAATCTAATCTAATTGTAACCTTTTCAGTTAATGAGGGATGGTTCACTGTTTGGTCAATTTATTCATGTATTAATTATTTGTCTAGTTTCTTCCCTAGACCTCCATCAAACTAAATAAAACATCCATTAGCTCCCCCTTTTAGATTAATTTGTATATTTTTCGGTAGGCCGGTTCTTTCAAAATTACAGACTCACTATTGTTCGCCAGGAAAAAATCAACACCTAAATAGCACGAAAGGTCTTAATATTGACAAGGAAATGGGGTGGAAGGTCTTAAAATCGACAAACTAATGGGGCAAACATCTTAAAATCTGAAAACTAATGGGGCTAAACATGAGGGGAAGGGGAGCTAGACAAACGACCCATCTCCCCCTAAAAGGAATGAACGCTGGAAAATAATATTGGATTAATTGTAATGTGTTGTTTAATTCTAACCTTGGCAAATCGTCTTTCAAATACCAATTAAGGGGAGATTTCCACTTGAGGGACTTTTTTCTTGACCCCTTTCTCCCTCATGTCTAGCCCCATTGCTTTTGAGATTTTAAGACGTTTGCCCCATTAGTTTGGTGATTTTTAAGAATTTCCGCCCATTCTGTCAATTTTAAGACCTTTCGTGCCATTTAGGTGTCGATTTTATCCTGGCCAGCGATACCGAGCCTGTAATTTAACAGTAATCGGCCTTCGGCCGGGACATTTTTCTACCGAAAAACGTACAAATTTATCTTGAAAGGGGGTCAAGGGGGTGAAATTTTAAGATTGCTGGAGGAGTAGGAAACAAACTAAAAACCTCCCCTTAAGAAAACTTCATAAAAACCCTGCTTTCCCAACTTTCGCCACCAATTCTCGTTTCATTTTTTCCACTGGAGATTCCGGTCTTGCAGAAAACTTCAGCGAACAGTTATAACCCGACCAGAAATAATTGATTTTCACTTTCCTACCTCGGCGTTGCAACCTGCAGTTTCATGGGAGTTAATGATGGGCGGCCTACTTAGCTGAAAATATTGGTTATATAATATATATATATTTTTGAGGTTTTAACTTTCTTTTGCCATTTTCGAGCAATATATATTAATTTATCCCAGAGGCTAACCAAATCGTTGGACTAGACTTCCTTCAAACAAAATATATTCCCACCCAGACCCCCTTCCAACTACACTTGTTCATGTTTACTAGAGAATATATTCCCACCCAGACCCCCTTCCAACTACACTTGTTCATGTTTACTAGAGAATATAATCCCACCCAGACCCCCTTCCAACTACACTTGTTCATGTTTACTAGAGAATATATTCCCACCCAGACCCCCTTCCAACTACACTTGTTCATGTTTACTAGAGAATATATTCCCACCCAGACCCCCTTCCAACTACATTTGTTCATGTTTACTAGAGAATATATTCCCACCCAGACCCCCTTCCAACTACACTTGTTCATGTTTACTAGATAAATATATTCCCACCCAGACCCCCTTCCAACTACACTTGTTCATGCTTACTAGAGAATATATTCCCACCCAGACCCCTTCCAACTACACTTGTTCATGTTTACTAGAGAATATATTCCCACCCAGACCCCCTTCCAACTACACTTGTTCATGTTTACTAGAGAATATATTCCCACCCAGACCCCCTTCCAACTACACTTGTTCATGTTTACTAGAGAATATATTCCCACCCAGACCCCCTTCCAACTACACTTGTTCATGTTTACTAGATAATATATTCCCACCCAGACCCCCTTCCAACTACACTTGTTCATGTTTACTAGAGAATATATTCCCACCCAGACCCCCTTCCAACTACACTTGTTCATGTTTACTAGAGAATATATTCCCACCCAGACCCCCTTCCAACTACACTTGTTCATGTTTACTAGATAAATATATTCCCACCCAGACCCCCTTCCAACTACACTTGTTCATGTTTACTAGAGAATATATTCCCACCCAGACCCCCTTCCAACTACACTTGTTCATGTTTACTAGAGAATATATTCCCACCCAGACCCCCTTCCAACTACACTTGTTCATGTTTACTAGAGAATATATTCCCACCCAGACCCCCTTCCAACTACACTTGTTCATGTTTACTAGAGGATATATTCCCACCCAGACCCCCTTCCAACTACACTTGTTCATGTTTACTAGAGAATATATTCCCACCCAGACCCCCTTCCAACTACACTTGTTCATGTTTACTAGATAAATATATTCCCACCCAGACCCCCTTCCAACTACACTTGTTCATGTTTACTAGAGAATATATTCCCACCCAGACCCCCTTCCAACTACACTTGTTCATGTTTACTAGAAAATATATTCCCACCCAGACCCCCTTCCAACTACACTTGTTCATGTTTACTAGAAAATATCCTGTCCGACGGCCAATATCTACTAAATTATAGGTTCGCTATCGCTGCCGAGAAAATAATCGACACCCGAATGTGGTGAATCGTCTATTTGTTGCCAGACGATTGGGGCGAATCATCATAATATCTCCAAAAATAATTGAGCGACACAGGTGAGGTCCCAAAAAGACCCTCCTCGAACCAAAAAGAGTTAACAGACCTCAAGAGCAGTCTGTTGACGGAGTTACGGTGAAATGTTTATGTCCGCTACACATTTCAGCTGATTGCGACTGTGACGCTAAGTGGAATTAAATGAGATTAATTGTCCGGATTTGGGTGGGTCATGTGGTAGACGTGGTGTGTATGTGTGTGTGTGTGTGTGAGTGAGTGAGTGAGTGAGTGAGTGAGTGAGTGAGTGAGTGAGTGAGTGTGTGTGTGTGTGTGTATGTCTGTGAGAGAGAGAGAGAATGCGATTAAGTGAGTGAGAGAGAATGAGTGTGTGTTATGTTATGTATATTATGATTTGTAGTACGAGGTAAGTGGATTTTCTTTTCTATGTGGATGAGGGAGACAAAAGGCAAAACTACCTGTCACGTGTGCCTCCCTCATAGTTAAAATAGTGACAGGGCCAAATCAAGGAACGTTCGTGCCAAAATGCCTGGACACACGGAGTTTGAAACAATTTAAGTAATAGGATGAGGGAAAGATGGATTCAGTAGAGAGAGTTCCAGATTTGGGTGAGTCATGTGGTGGACGTGGCCGCCGTGGCGTGCGAGAGAGAGAGAGAGCTGTTATCTATATTATGATTTGAAGTTAAGTGGAACTCAATTAGAATAATTGTCCAGATTTGGTTTGAGAGAGAGAGAGAGAGAGTGAGAGTGAGTTGCATATACTTCCCTATCGATACACTAACCACGCAGACCATACGATCCAAGCAAGGTGGTCATGACTTCATTTTAATATAGTAGAACCTCAAATAGAAAAAAATAACGAAAGAAAAGTATAGCACAGAAGAAGGCTCTCTCCCCACCCTCCAATCCATCCGGCAAAAGAGAGGATGAGAGCGTGTGTGTGTTCCGTTATATCTTTATTATGAATTTATGGGGACAGTGGTTGTTTTGGAGTCTATTTATATATATATATATATATATATATATATATATATATATATATATATATATATATATATATACACTGTTTTTTTTTAGTTTCCTCGCCAGACCTTCACCAAGCTTAAAAAACACTCCCAAGACCCCAATTCAAGGTACATGTGTACATTTTGCGATAGAAAATTGTGCAGGCCAAAGGCCTGTTTCTTTTAAAATTACAGGTTCGCTATCCTTACCTTACCTTTTGATACCTTTTGATGTGTTCGCCACTCTTCTAGCGGCACCAAGGAGCGCGACGCCCCTCGTTATGGGAATAACGCCAGGAAATAAATCGACACCCAAATGGCACGAAAAGTCTTGATATTGATTTAGAAATGGGACGAAAGATTATAAAATCGACAAACGTCTTAAAACATGAAAACTAATTAGGAAGAAGGGGGACCAGAAAAACGAACCAACTCCCCTTCAGTCATCGTACAGTCGGCAATATTACCAGCTGGTCCAGGGCTTTTGCTATTTGTGGTATTAACCCCCTCTGTACCGGCGATGCCTTTGTTATCTTAAGGGAGCTCAGACGGTATTGTGCAGCATAATTTACTGGTTCGGCTCAATGGTTTAAGGAAGGGGTTTAGTTTGCTCTTTAAACCTCTATCAAGCTTAAAAAAACATCCACAAGAACCCCCTTCATTATAAATTTGTACATTTTTCGGTAGAAAAATTTCCCGGCCGAAGGCCGAATCCTCTGCAAATACAGGCTCGCTATCGCTCGCCAGGAAAAAAATCGACACCTAAATGGCACGAAAGGTCACAATATTGGCAAAGAAACGGGGCAAAAGGTCTGAAAATCGCCAAACTAATGGGGCGAATGTTTTGAAGTCTCATAACTAATAGGGCTAAACATGAAAGAGGAGGACTCGAAAACGAACTGTCTCCCCTTTATCTATCTATATTAACTGCCTCCCCTGTATCTATCTATATTAACTGCCTCCCCTGTATCTATCTATATTAACTGCCTCCCCTTTATCTATATATATTAACTGCCTCCCCTTTATAAGAACATAAGAACATAAGAACATAAGAAAATGGGAGTCTGCAGAAAGCCGATTGGCCTAAGCAAGGCAGATCCCTGTCCCACACAACCCCAATTACAAAGCCCAATTATAGGCTCAACACTCTAATACCCTGAGGATCATCTTACCAAAACGGTTAGAGATTAACGCAGGATTACGGGGGTCTGCAGAGCGCTGATTGGCCCAACCCTGCTGATCCCCCTTCACACCCAACCCTTCTCGTCCATATGCTTATCCAATTTTATCTTAAAGCTCCCTATCGTTTTTAATCCCACTATAGCACTTGGTAGTCCATTCCACCCATCTACAACTCTGTTACCAAACCAATATTTGCCTATATCTTTTCTGAAACGAAATTTATCTAATTTGAAACCATTGGTACGAGTTCTTTCGCTATCACTGAGCTTTAGTACATTTGTCATGTCCCCTTTGTTAATCCCACTAACCCACTTGAACACCTCTATCATATCCCCTCTAACTCTGCGTCTCTCTAACGAATGTAAGCCTAATTTCTTCAACCTTTCTTTATACGGAAGATTTCTAATATTATGGATCATTTTTGTCATTCTACGTTGTACTCTCTCCAATGAATCTATGTCCATTCTGTAATAAGGACACCAAAATTGAACAGCATAATCCATATGGGGTCTCACTAATGACAAGTAAAGTTTTAAGATAACATCAGCAGTTCTGTTACTCACACTCCTTGAGATGAACCCGAGAATCCTGTTTGCCTTGTTTCGAACGCTTATACACTGTTGTCTAGGCTTCAAATCATTGCTAACAAACACACCTAGATCTTTCTCACAATTCGAGTTTTCTAATTCCACATTAGCTAGTTTATATTTAACATTTGTATGCATCTTCCCTATCTTTAATACCTTGCATTTGTCAATGTTAAACTTCATCTGCCAATTTACTGACCATTCGTGTAAGGTATCTAGATCCCTTTGGAGGCACTCTATATCTCTATCTGAATCAATTGTTCTCCCCATCTTGGTATCGTCTGCAAATTTACTTATCCTACTAGTTATACCTAAATCAAGGTCATTTATGTATATAACAAACAACAGAGGACCTAATACAGATCCCTGGGGGACACCACTTTTGACTGCTCCCCATTCTGACTTCGTACCATTTATGCTGACTCTCTGCTTCCTACCAATTAGCCATGACCTAATCCATCCCAACAACGCCCCACCTATTCCATGCGCCTCAACCTTTCTCATCAATCTCTCGTGGGGGACTCTGTCGAAAGCTTTACTGAAATCTAAATATATTATATCATATGACTTGTCATTATCTACTGCTTCATATACCTCTGAGAAAAAACTAAGCAATTAGTAAGGCAAGAACGTCCCTGAGTGAATCCATGCTGAGAAGAATTTATTAAATTAAATGTATCTAAGTGGTTTCTAATTTTACTAGCAATAATTGACTCTAGTAGCTTTCCTATGATTGATGTAAGACTAATGGGACGGTAATTGGATGCTATTGATTTGTCACCTTTTTTGAAGATCGGAACTACGTTTGCAAGCTTCCAAGCTTCTGGAACTATACCTGTCTCCAATGACTTGTTAAATAAAAATGTTAATGGGTAACTTAACTCATCCCTACATTCTTTTAATACTCTAGCATATACCTCATCAGGACCAGGCGATTTATGAGGTTTCAGTCTGTCAATTTCCTTAAGCACATCATTTCTACTTATAGTAACCGTACTTAACCTATTTTCTATACTATCGCTATATACCTTACGGACTTCTGGAAACTGTGCCAAATTTTCATTAGTGAAAACGGAAAGAAATTGACCATTTAATGTACTGCACATTTCTAAATCATTTTCTGTCATTTCTCCTATCGAAGTTTTAAGGGGACCAATTACATCTCTAACCTTGGATTTATATAGTTGGTAAAAAGCTTTAGGATTATTTTTTGAGTCATTGGCAACCTTAATTTCATAATTTCTTTTTTTCTTTCCTAATATCCTTTTTTACCTGTCTTGATAGATTCTGATAGTAAGCAAGTAGGTGAATTTCGCCTTTTCTAATTTTTCTATATATTCCTCTCTTTGTCCTAGAAGATCTAATAGTCTATTATTCATCCATTTGGGTTGGTTCTGTGTTGATCTAAATTTTCTTTTGGGGATGTATTTATTTTGTGCATTGAATACTGACTTGATAAAATTATCGTATGTATCTACCAAGGTTGACGTCTCTTCCTGACTTAAGATGACAGGTGCCTGAGAAGGGGTACACTCATTTGGACACCTGGATCGACTTAATTTTTTGACCATAGGGTCCGCTAATAGGGCTCTTCTTAACCCACCATAATTGGCTTTTCTAAAGTCAGGTATTAATGTTGTATTCTCTCTGGTATTACCTTTCCATTGTATATTAAAATACACAGAATTGTGGTCACTATTTCCTAGGTGGTCCCCTATCTCTACATTATTTACCATATGTTCATTGTTACTGAAAACTAAATCGAGAATATTATTACCTCTAGTCGGCGTATCTATGAATTGAAATAAAAAACTATCTTGTACTACCTCTATAAACTCCTCAGAATCAGAGTCTCCTATTTGATGCTGCCAATCTATATCCCCCATAATGCACACATTGCTAAACCTTGATGCCATTTTAATTTCCTCCCATAATGACGTTCCGTCATTTCTACTCATATTTGGCGGTCTATACATAACTCCAATAACTATGGTCTCACTACCTTCGTTAACCTCTACCCAAACACTTTCATTATCGTTATTTAGTCTAATACCTGATTTAATACAGCTTTTTAATGTACTCCTGACAAACACTGCTATACCGCCACCCCTCTTACTTGTTCGGTCATATTTAAACAAACTATAATCCTGGTATATCAAATTCTGCTAAAAAAATGCCTGGTTTCTGTATTAATCCACGTTTCAGTTAGCGCTATTATGTCTATATTTTCTTTGCTAACAAGGGCTCTAAGTTCGTTCATTTTGTTACATAGACTCCTACAGTTTGTGTAATATACTCTCAATTTACTTCTTTTCTTTATACCTAATTTACCTTTGTTTTTAGCGACATTTCCATCTTCTGTTGCACCATCACTACTATTATTTGCATTATAGTCATCATTTTTAGCATGAGACTGAATATCCTTATCGCTTTCGCCTGACGCTAAAATTGTTCCAATTAACCTCTCATTTACACTCTCAATATTTCTGTTCAAAACCCCACAACCACCCTATCTAAAGAACTAGCTAATGTAGAAACCCCTAACCGTGAAAGATGAACCCCATCCCTTGCGTACATCCCATCTCTCCCATAGAAACTATCCCAGTTATCAATGAATGGTATTGCTTTTTCTTTGCAATATTTCTCCAAACGGCAATTGACACCAATCGCCCTGGATGTCCATTCCTTGGGAACTCCTCTTCTGGGTAGGATACAATGTACTACAGGGATCCCTCCCTTCATCCTAACTTTATCTAACACATCCCGATACTGCTGCAGCAGTTCCTCACTTCTACCCTTACCAACATCGTTACTCCCGGCACTGAGACAGATAATGGGGTTATCTCCACTATCTTCCAAGATGTGGTCCATCTTCTCTAAAACCCTCCCAACTCCATGGCCAGGCAGACACACAACCTTCCTAAGTTTAGTGCGGGTAGCCCTAACTAAATGTCTTACCATGGAGTCGCCCACAATCGACACAGACTTACCTTCTCGGGACACAGACTTACCTTTCCCTCGGGAGGACAATCTATCTATCTATATTAACTGCCTCCCCTTTATCTATCTATATTAACTGCCTCCCCTTTATCTATCTATATTAACTGCCTCCCCTTTATCTATATATATTAACTGCCTCCCCTTTATCTATCTATATTAACTGCCTCCCCTTTATCTATATATATTAACTGCCTCCCCTTTATCTATCTATATTAACTGCCTCCCCTTTATCTATATATATTAACTGCCTCCCCTTTATCTATCTATATTAACTGCCTCCCCTTTATCTATATATTAACTGCCTCCCCTTTATCTATCTATATTAACTGCCTCCCCTTTATCTATCTATATTAACTGCCTCCCCTGTATCTATCTATATTAACTGCCTCCCCTTTATCTATCTATATTAACTGCCTCCCTTTTATTATCTATATTAGGACGATCATATGCAGTTGAAGAGGGATCTGTGTTAGTAAAAAGTGTTAAGATAGATCGAAGCCTGTTTATTGCTGGAGACCCTTTTTAAACTGAATATAATCGTTTAATAGTAGCCAGAATTAAGTTCATATGACGACGGCAGTAAAGAGAGGATTTAGTTTGTCAGAATTAGAAACTTTAAAAATTAAATTGTAAGTATGCTGTATGCTGACTGTTAGGTAAAGCCTGTATAATTTGTTTGCCCTTACTGCATAAATACAATTTTAACACTAGACTAGTTTGAAATCTTACTTTGACTACGTATGTATCAGTGGAAATTATCATATTTTATCTATATTTTTTTATTAATTTTACCACAACACCAAACACCTCCATTCCTCCAATGAAATTATCGTAAGCATACAGTATATAACTATGATCTACCGGGATTCGAACCTGGGTTATCACACACAAATGTTTAGACACTCTAACCATTACACCACCAAGACGGTGGTGGATGTGTGTGTGTGTGTGTGTCAGTTTCATATAATTATATTAGGATTGCGTGAATTATATGCTTGTTTCTTTAATACCTTACCTTAGTTACGTGTTATGTAGTTTGTTTTAATTATAATGTTATTTTTCGCGCGTATGTGTATTTGACATGACAAGAACCGGCTGACAATAGTTCTATGTTTGAAGTATTATATTTGAAATTCGAATGTAAAAAAAAGTTCTGACAATAGCTGATATTTGAGGTTTGTCATTCGAAATTCGAATGTCAAAAAAGGTACTGACAATAGCTCTTCTCCCTTCAACAAAATATAAATATACAAATAAAAACCCTGTATATTGATATCGTTAAGGGGCTAGTGGCCTATTTTGGGGGCTATTAATTCATTTTATTTTGTTAGTGTCTTCGCTAGACCTCCATCAAGCTTAGAATTACACCTAGACCCCGTTCAAGATAAATTTGCAAATTTTTCGGTAAAAACAATTTTCCGGCCGTTGGCCGATTTCTCTTAAAATTACAGGCTCGCTATCGCTCGCCAGGAAAAAAATCGACTCCTAAATGGCACGAAAGGTCTTAATATTGACAAATTTATGGGGTGAAAGGTCTTAAAATCGACAAACTAATGGAAGGAACGTCTTAAAATCTCAAAACTAATATGCTAAACACGAGGGAGAAGGAGGTCCAGAAAAAGCGAGTAGGACCCCCTTAAATGAAAGAATATATCGTGTTTCATTGTATTTGTGTGTGGGCCTTTCCTGTGTGGGTGTGTGTGTCTGCGTGGGTTGGTTATTTACCGGTTATTGTTATTACACACACACACACACACACACATTTACATTATTATTAAATACACACATCCACATACCAACACAATTAATTGAAATGACAAATGAAAAACACGTTGCCGGTACATATGGGGTTAAAATAAATATATATATAAACCCTGTATATATATTTATCTCGTTAAATGCAAGAATAAATCGTGTGTGTGTGTGTGTGTGTGTGTGTGTGTGTGTGTGTGTGTGTGTGTGTGTGTGTGTGTGTGTGTGTGTGTGTGTGTGTGTGTGTGTGTGTGTGTGTGTGTGTGTGTGTGTGTGTGTGTTGGTTATTTACCGGTACGGCGGCTCTGGCTGGCTTCCTGTTTATTTACTCATGGATACATTTACAATACACGGGTTTGTTATTTTATTACTGAGTTGTCTGAATTTTGTAACACGCACATACATTTTTGGGCTACTATTGTTATTACACACACACACACACACACACACACACACACACACACACACACACACACACACACAGACATTGGAGCGAGGCAGCTTCAGAGATGGGACTGCTCCAAGCCGTGAGTGAGCTTAGTCATGCATCCTGTGAAGGCAAGATGGCAGGGGCTGGTTGCAGCTAAAAGTGCTTCACATGGCTCACCCCCTAGACTCGAACGAGACCTCACAGGCTTCACTGTTCAATGTAGAAAGGTTGAATGTACAGGTTCTCAGCCTATGCCCGAGAGGGAGTAGTTAGAATATACAGTATATATAAATATATATATATATATATATATATATATATATATATATATATATATATATATATATATATATATATATATATATATATATATTCTATTTTTTTGTTATTTATACATTTATATGTTGTTTTAATATCGCTGGGTAATTTTGGACTAAAGTATGGAGTGTCCCCGGAAATTTGGCAGCCAAATTACCTCCCTCCTCGTGCTCTTAAAGTCCCTAATGGTTATGAGCATTGTTCCAGGCAGGGTGTCCGTGTGTCCCTGATGAGGTACAGTGGTGACGGAAAGAGAGAGAGAGAGAGAGAGAGAGAGAGAGAGAGAGAGAGAGAGAGAGAGAGATGCGGTCATCTCGTGTATAATCCGTAGTCACAAAAATTGTAGCAATGCAATTATATATTATTGTTTTTCAAATTGGTGTATGTATCAGTATCGCTTATATATTTCTTGATTCATCCCTTTCCCATTTCATATATTGCAAATTTACTGTTAACACTACCAGGTAACTTTCAAGTTTCTAATAACCCTAAATAATATTCTGAGACTGCGAATTAAACGAGTTGCCTACAGCCATTTTACTATTTCAAGCATTCAAGTTGACCAGCATCACATGTATCATAAGTACAACATTATATAATCCGTTTCAAGAATGAATATTTTGTGAATACCTGTATTTAATTTTTGGTATATATGAATGTATATAAATTTATATTTTATTTTTCAGGTGAGTCCGTCTGTTAGACCGGAAGGATATTGGAACTGGGACACGAATAGGGAGACAGGAAAGTAAGTAGTAATGCGCACGTACAGAGAGAGAGAGAGAGAGAGAGAGAGAGAGATTAACTCCTAAATATCGAGTTAATTATATTTTGCTTAATTTACGTCATCATTCATTTTCCTGAGACTTTAAAGGAAGCCGATACTAATGCGTGGTCCTGGGCGAAAATTGGAAATCGGTACCTTTAATGCAAGAGTTCCATTAACTAATTAATGGATATACTGATTTGCTGTATATTGTAAACACAAAATAATGTATAATTTCCAATGTGAAAACCATGCCTTTCCTATCTCTTGAGAAACTAGTCCTGGGGTATTATAGGTAGCGCCAACGAACTTGACAATAATCTTGACCCATTAACTCCTCATAACTCAAAATGAATGAAAACAATCGAGCTAACATTTTTATCATTTGGGACGAGCCCACCAGGAAATAGGTATGGATATTTACAGCCTGTTTGCTCTAGTCCCTTTTGAGTTATGAGAAGTTAAGGGGTCAGGACTTTTGTCAAATTTGTTGGCACACCCTATAGTAATATTGACCTATTCAAGACATTATGTAGTTAGAATGACGATCTTATATTGTCCACGCAGTGATTACCAGTAGCATCAAAATCTTTAAACATAATTTTATTTAAAAATGTCAATACCAAATGCTACAAATATTATTTTAAAATATGTTTTTCAAAGTAAATGGTAGATAATGGATATACCAGATGGTACTGGGTGATAATGAGCGTGGTAAGAGCCTTGTCGACGGGTCCAGGGGGGTGAAGGGAGGGGTCAAGTAAGAAGTGGCCAGAGGTTCGAAGATTGAGAACGAGGAAAGTTGTAAGTGAAGGAAGATCAGAAGTTGCGGTGAGAGAGGAGTGAAGTGGATGGATGGTTGGCGATGAAAGAAACGGTTTGACTCAGGAAAGGGAGTAGGGAAGTGAGGTGATCTAAAAACAAGTGGAATGGATAGGGACAGTAGGGACTGGAGTTCTTGAAAAAGGGCTCCATTCCTGACGTTATTTTTGACTTACAGTGTGCTGGCTTAATGATCCAATAAGGTTGATAGCCTCTGAAGTCCTATTATAACTAATTAAGGGTACAGGTGGCTGGGCTAGGTGGAGGAGCTGGGGTGACGAACGAGTGGACTAGATTGGCAAGAGAGAGAGAGGGTGGGGCTGCGGGGGGAAGGGAATAGTGGAACGAGTAGGGTGTCTGAAACAGGTGGATGGGCTATAGAGCTATAGTCTATTATCTGTAAGTAAGCGAGAAATCATGACCTCTAACCTCTGTAACTAAAAAACTACTAGATTAATCGAGCTAATACTTCTACCATTTGGGAAGAGTCAGTCAAGGAATAGACGTGGAAAATTACAGCCAATTTTCTCTAGCCCTTTTTGAGTTACAGAGTATAGAGGTCATGATTTATCGCCTGCTTACGGCGAATAGACTATAGGAATGGGTGAGTGATGAAATGAATGAAGAACGAACGGATGGGCGTGGTGTTGGAGAGAGGTTGAGGTCGGGAAAGGGAAGATTATGCGGATGGCAGAGACTTTTACTCTTAAGGATACGAGCACGCGTTTATTTCAATTTCTTGGCCCTTAATATATGATTTTACTCAGATTAGGAATGGTATTTGAAGGTCAGAGGGTTAATTGAGATAGTCTTTACCCTTATAATTCCCATAGATCCTTCCTAAACTGTATAAGTTTGTCTAATGATAACCAAAACAAACCGTTTAGTGCGTGAAAATAAACCGTTAAATGCGTAATAATCAGTCTTTACCCTTACAATTACCATAGATCTTTCCTAAACTGTATACACTCGTCTAATGATAACCAGAATAAACTGTTAAATGCGTCATAATCTTGAAAGGGTTAAAGGACAGGCCAGGAAAATAAATAGGAGAGGGTGAACAAGGAAAGGTGAAAGGTGCGGTAGGGGGGAGGAGGCCAAGGAGGGGTGGAAAGGGTTGTGAGCTAAGAGAAGGGTTAGAGCGGAAATGGAGAAAGGGTTAAGGATAGGTACTGGGACTGTCTGGAATAGGATGGGTAATGGGCAAAGGAAAGAGTCGGGTTAGTGCGGAAATCCGAAATAGAGAAAGGGTTGACAATAGTTACTGGGAGTGTTTGGAGTAGGGAGTAAATGGAGGAGAGGTGAGAATAGGGTGAAGGGAGAGGTGAGGGAGGGAGGGAAAAGTAACTGGGAGAAGTAGCGAGATTATCTGGAGTAGGGAGTACAGGGAGGAGAGGTGAGGGGAGAGAGTAACTTAAGTGGGGGAGAGGTAGGGAGTCTGTCTGAAATAGGGAGGGAATGGAAGAGGGGGTAGTGGATGGGCGAGAAAGGGAGAGGTGAGAGGGTCAGGAGGGGATGCATGGGGGAGAAGGAGAGAGGTGAGGGAGTGAAGAATAACTGAGGTAAAGAAGACCGTCTGGACTCGGAAGGGGAGGGAAGGGGAATAATTGATGGGGGAGAGTGCTAGCAGGGGACTGGCAGAGTGTAGGGTGGGGTGAGGGGGGAGGGAAAGGGGGAGAGTACTAGCAGGGGGGGTTGGTAGAGTGTAGGGGAAGGGGGAGAGTACTAGCTGTCAGAGTGTAGGGGGTTGGGGAGAGGGGAAGGGAAAGGGGGACAGAGGCGAGGGAGCAGAAGGTAATGAGAGCTGACAGGGCCACTACCCCAGTAAATGTGATTACAGGCGTGGGGGCTCGTAAACCACACGACACGCACACACCTGGCTGAGAGAGAGAGAGAGAGCATGCGAACTGAGAAGAGAGGGAACAGGGGAGAGAACTAAACAGAATGGTAGAACGGGATAATTAAATGATAATTAATGTTATTAAGTGTTGGTAATGGGGAAAACATAACTAGAATATAATTAAAGTGGAGAGAGAGAGAGTGAGAGTGAGTGAGTGAGTGTGTGTAATGGTATACTGTAGGTGAGGGTGTCGTGTTAAAGGGAATGTAGGTGAGAACGTGCATTAAATTATTTTTAAAAGGTATGTAACCTGTATGCAATTAAATATAGTATGTAGGTGAGGTAGGGATTACGAAGGAGAGAGAGAGAATTGGAAATGGGCTGCGTCAATAGAAACTGAGGCTTTCTTTCAATTTGCTACAATGTTTAATACCTGTACCAAATGTAGCGTAGGACATTAATTTCAAACAATAAAGAAGTTTGCTCAACTTTTGAAGTAAATGTGTTCTAATTCTTGAATTGAATTGATTGTTGTTGAACAGAAAATTACAATATTATACGGTAAAGAAACCAAAGCGAAGTAAAACAAGACGGTATTGATAAAAAAACAGATGGGAGTTATACCTCTGTCCAATAGTAGGCTGGGAGGGTAGAACAGAGGGCGGAGGGATACCAATCAGTATGGGAGGGGAAATTTGGATTGTAAATCTGACTAGAGGCGTGGAGGCCAATCAGGAGAGAGGGACAGTGCCTCTCATTCAATCACGGAAAACCTGGACAGAGGGAAGGGGTTGTGAATGTGTATTATGGAACCCAGTTATGATCATTGGTACAGTTGCTACTAGTCCGGTTGTTACTGATCTATTTTTGTTTGTGCTATTTTAGTTATTTATGAAACTTAGTAGCAAGCAGTATGCACAAAAACAGTATATTTTGTTTATATAATGAAAGCCGGCTGTGTGTGTGTTTTTCGTTTTTTGTATCTCATTATATACAGATACAACATTACCGTATATAAGCATAATTGACTGATAAACGAATGGGCTACTGTGTATAATGTACTGCTGCGCCAGGTCTGACAATTGCATTCGTTAAAGGTAAGCCAGACTATGTAACCCTTAACCCTCTATAACTCAAAAAGGGCTAGAGCAAATAGGCTGTAAATATCCACACCTTTACCTTGGCTAACGCTTCCAAAATGGTGAAAATATTAGTTCAATGACATTAGTCGTTTCTGAGTTACAAACGTTAGTGGTCAACAGTTTGAGCCTACCAGTACTTATAATGAATAGACTATTATGGGTATTCAATACCGCCCTGATGTTCATTATTCGTTTAGATTATTTTTATTTTGCGTATGAGATGTTGGAGGGAGGCCTGGGGCTGGGAAAATGCTGGAGGCCCTTAGTAATCCTGGGTCTCTGGGTCTTCTCCTGGGCGACCTATATGTGTGTGAATTTAATTGATATTGTGTTTTTTATGTTGTGTTGCGTTGTGTTGTCCCTGTTCGGGCTCTGTCTCGAGTCGGCCACCCCTAGCTATGGGGTATGTGACTGCGTTGGCCTATATACTGTACATACATCCATTTATATTTTGTATGAGAAATTTGATGGAATAAATCCAAGTTAGCTAGGCCAGGATCAATGAAATACTAGACATACAGGTGTTGCCATACATACAAAAGGTCAGAACCCGGTTGCATAAGGTAGTCTCGTGTCGGGAAGGGATTGAGATTTTCCACCTTAATTAGGCAGGTGGTGGTGGGAACGGCAGAACTTGGAGTAAAAAGAGGCAGCTCGGTTTTTGGCGACGGGGAAGAAGCCGAATGGGATTTCATTAAGGGGGGTGACCTGCTTGTTCCCCCTCCCTTGTCTCTCTTTTTCTGGCTTGTATTCATTCAGCCTACTGTTTTAAGACGTTTGTCCCCATTCAGGTGTCGATTATTTTCTGGCGAGCGATAGCGAGCCAGCATTGTATGGAGAAATCTGGCTTCGCCGGAGACATTTTTCTATCGAAAAATGCACAAATTTAGCCTGCTGTCAAAAATATGTTATCTCGCTACCGCTCGCCAGGAAAAAATCGACACCTGGATGGGGATAAACGTCTTAAAACAGTAGGCTGAATGGGGCCGAATGGATACAAGTCAGAGAAAGAGGGCGAGAGAGAGAACAAAACGAGGTGGGCCCCCTTAATGAGATGGATGGGATCCTTTGGGGATTTCCTTTGGCTTCTTTCGTGCACCGGGAGATTTGATGTGATATTATATAATTAGACGAGACTTAACCCCTTCTGTACTGGCGACGTATTGTATATTATATTGCAGCTATATTTAGACGATTTTATGAAGCTTACGAGGGGCGTCGCGCTCCTTGGTGCCGCTAGAAGAGTGGCGAACACATCAAAAGGTAAAGGTTACGAAGGATATATGGTAGGTCCTGTCGATCGCAAGGTCCAGGGTTCGAATCCCGGGTGGGTTGTGTGAGTTTTTTTTCAAGTGGCAGTACTTGATTTAAAGGTGATATATGGTAGCTTAAAGTATTAATTAAGATAGCCCGTAGCCTATTAATGGGTAGATATCCTTCCTAAGCTGAACACAATCGTCAAATAGTTGCCAGAATATAGTGAAAAGTACATCACCGGTACTGAAGGGGTTAAATGGTCCGTGCAATTTATTGTACTAGTATTTACCCCTTGAGCACGATGACGTAAATTTTCATCATCTTCTCGTTGCCATTAGACGATTCTCTTTAACTTATAATCTAGCCTACCTTTAGGACTCAAAGGGGTAAATGCGATCGCAATAAACCCTCTGCTAAACATAGGTCCTTCTGAAACTGCATACAATCGTCTAACTATAGCCAGACTGAAAGGTAAATTGTCATGGTGCTGAAGGGGTTAATGATCACAAGTAACAAGATTACGAAAACTTAGTAGGGAATTTCGTTTGGCTCGCTCTGTGCTGTATTAATGTCTGTCAGATGTTGATTAGGGTGGATAAGTGTTGGAACATGGTTGTATATCTCACGCAAAAAGAAGACACCATGTGTAAATATTGCGGATACCAATTATTGATCAACACATATTTGGTGCCAAGACATCACTTATTAGCCGACTGTACAAAGCAATTATAGCGACACACCTGTTATCATACAATGTGTCAAACCCTGACAATTTGGTTTGATGAGTGGAATGATTACGAGATAGAATATAGGACTGAATGCGAGATAGACTACAAGATAATATACATATGTAGTTTGCCAGGTACGTCCCACCTTTGCACTTATATACTATTGGTTCTCTTGATAAAATATATATGGAGTTGCCTTGTTTTGGCCAATTTATCACTTTCAAGAGCCAACATTTATCCGCATGTATGTGGTAAACTCGTAATGATGACTATAACGAAGGGAATTGGTCTCTTATGAATATGAGATAGAATATAGGAAACATAAATAAAGTAGCATTGTTTTAGGCATTTTATCACTTTCAATAGCTGTGATGTATGAATTTAACCTTTGTTATGTAGTAATGATGAACACCAATATATATGCAGTTGCATTGTTTCGGCATTTTTTGTTTTCACTTTCCAGAACTGTGTGTATGTAGTAATGATGACTATATAGAAGGGGATACGTCTTACCACCGACCCACTGGACTGGAGTTCTCGAAAAGGGGCTCCAGTCTTGACGTTATTTATTATTTACAGTGTGCTGGCTTAATAATCTAGAAGGTTTGATAGCCTCTGAATTCCTATATTAACTAACATTCTTGACTTACAGTGCGCTGGCTTAATAATCCAGAAGGGTTGATAGCCTCTGAAGTCCTATTTCTACGAACTAATTGTCACCGTCTCTCTTTTGATACCTTGTTTATCAGTCATACAGATCTGCATCTTATGCATCGACTAGCAGGCAAGTTCTCTGGCCTGTAATTATACAATGACAATGTAGAGGGCAAAAATATGACACACGTACCGTTACACAGACCTGATCTAATTGCATGTAATTGGCAGCAATTACCCAATGTTGCCCGCTTCGTAATCAATAAGATGTTCTTCTCTGTCAGCCATTCATGTAGAAGCGGGACCCTCATCCCTTCCCTTCTATTGTATCTATTTATATACTCAGGCACATACCCTATTTTATATTTGTTTGTATTTATTTTGTGGGTTTTTTTTCTTCTGGGGGTGGCCTACTCGAGACAGAGCCCAGCACAGGAAGGAAAATTAAATCACACACATCTAGGTTCCTTCTAATGTGTTGTTTTTCTGCCTGCATCCAGGCGATGTTCTAAGCCCTTTCAGTACCGGTGCCGTCCCTTTAGCTTTATTCTGGCTACTGTTTGTCGATTTTATTCAGTTCAAAGAGGGCCTCCAACCCCTTCTGTGCCGGCCAAGTCTTATTAGCGGGGACTTTCAGTGTTCAATTGTTTGTAGTCACCCATTTGCTATCCCTATTTTGTTTTCTCTCGTAGTATTGCCAGACTAATATAGTTTTCTTTGGAATGTACACGATTTATCCCAGATGTCGCCGAACCTCTTGAATCTAGTTTCACAGTTGCCCACATGACTTCACACGCCACACACTCGGTGATATTATGTGAAAGAGTAAAACGAATATATTAGACTCCCAGAAATGATTTGTTATATAATTGTTAACCATTTCAAGTTACGAGGGCGCCTTTCCTCTTGTTCTGGCTATATGTAGACGATTTTATACAGTTTAGGAATGCCTTTTGGTAGTCAGAGGGTTAATTGAGAGGCTTGACAGTTGATTGGTAGAGGGTCAAACGAAAATAATAGAGGGTCCATGATTGTGGGTTTTTTTTTCGATGTACCTAGTGTCCCCAATATGACGGAAGTTGACCAATCTCGCTAAATACCAACTGCAGCGTACCGTATTTGTTCCCCGTATTATGACATTGCTTTACCGGTGACACCCTTTTCATTATATTCTGGCCTCTATCAGACGATTGTATTTAGCTGAGGAAGGATGCAAGCTAAATATAAGGCTACATACAGGTACTATCTCAAGATAATCTTTTAGCTACCATATACCCTTCCGAAGCTTCATAAAATCGTCTGAATGTAGCTGAAATCAAATGGAAAATAAGTCCCCGGTATTGAAAGGGATATGCCGGAAGTAGGACCAATCTCGCTAAACACCGACTGCAGCGTTCCGTAACCCGTATTATGTCCTTTAAGGGAAGGCACTTGTTTGTTCGGGACCTCCTTCTCCCTCATGTTTATCCCTATTAGTTTTGAGATTTTAAGATGTTCGTCCCATTAGTTTGGAGTTTTTCAGACCTTTTGTCCCATTTCTTTGCCAATTTTAACACCTTTCGTGCCATTAAGGTGTCGATTATATCCTGGCGAGCGTTAGCGAGCCTGCAATTTTAAGAGGAAACGGCCTTCGGCCGGGGATTTTTTTTACCGAAAAATGTACACATTTATCTTGAAGGGGGGTCTACATTAGGGGGTGTTTTTCTAAGCTTGATGGAGTTCTAGAGAGAAAACTAAAAAATAAAGGTATACATTAATTAATAGACCAAAAAAAAATAAAAAATAAAAACAAATAAAAAACACGGTCCGTCTCCCCTTAAGCTGGTATCACACGAGCTCTTTTTCCCTCAACATTTATCCTCAACACTGGTCTGGCAGCTTGTGAAGTCAACATTTATAACATTTTGGTGACCTAAATTAATTTATCATCAGTCTAGTTCCCGATTCCAGTGCAAAATATTCCAGAAATGTTATCAGAAAAATGTTGACCATCGAATGTTGACTATAAAAGCTCTCGTGTGATACCGGTTTTACCTGGATGGGACTGGAGTTGTCGAAAAGGGGCTCCAGTACTGGCGCTATTCTTGACATTTGTTTTCATAAAAAAAAAAAAAAAAAAAATATATATATATATATATATATATATATATATATATATATATATATATATATATATATATATATGAAGGTCCCACCCCATACCCATTCTTAAGTAAGCCATTTTAGATTTACAGAAGAGCGGCCATTACTTGCATTACTGCATGTCCACAAACATTTCAGTAATGTAAGCATGTTTTTTTTTCTTTGTTAAAGTGACAATTACAAAGCGGTGTACATTTATCTTATTCGACTTACCGTGTGCTGTCTTAATAATCCAGAATGGATAAATTGGTAAATTTTTTCGGTAGACAAATGCCCCAGCCGAAGGCTGGTTTCTCCTAAATCACAGGCTCGCTATCGCTTTCCAGGAAGCAATCAACATCTAAATGGTACGAACATTCTTACAATTAAGGGCGAAAGGTCTTAAACTCGCTAAACTGATGGAGCGAACGTTTTAAACATGAGGGAGAAAGGAGTGCGGAAAATGACGTTTTTAAGTATTGTGCCTAGTAAATAGATCGCCGTTCACAATAGGTCTTGTTCACCATGTGTAGGGAACGTTCGGTTTCATCATATCACCAAGCCCAAGGAATCTCTAAATAATTGTAATTGAAAGCACGTCACAATTAACTGATGTAATTGTAAATGTTATTCATATTTAGTAATCTAAAATTGTATATGTGTTCCAGGTAAGGTGGTTCATTGTAAATTTTATTCATATTTAGTAATTAAAATTTGATGTAGTATGTTCCATTATTTTCTATGTATGAGGATTCATTTCAGTGACTCTTATTATATATATACACTATGACTGAAATGTAGACATTTAATCACACGTTTACAAGCCTTGGATGCGAACTCTCATTATCATTGAACGACTCTGGGACAGCGACTCCGGTATAAGAAGAGGTTAGGTGTGATGAATACCATTAAATAAAAATATATTATAATATAATGTTAGCTGTGTTTAAGATCTGTATGTGGTAACCCAGGTTCGAAGCCCGGGAGGATCACATGCTTTCAGTAATTTCATTGGGAGGTGTTTGGTGTTCGGAGTGACATAAATCAATTTAATTATTGCCTGTGGTTATTTACCTTATATTACCTTGCGTTTACTCTGCGTTGTTTCGGCCATCTTTCAATGGCATCGACGAGAACTGCTCCCCCCGAGTAAGTTTGCTGCCAGTGCTTGATGCACCAGACTATTCGAGGGTATGAATCGTTACTATAAAAAAAAAAAAAAATATGCACGAGTTCATGAACATTTGTTAGATAGAGTCAAAACGTCTGGACACACGGAGCTTGAAGCAGTTTAAGTAATAGAATGAGGGAGAGATAGCAAATGTATGACTATACCCGGTTGCAACTAAGTAGGCCAAAGCTTTTGCACATTAACTTTTATAACTCTCAAACTACCAGAGTAATCTAACTAATATTTCTAGTTTATTCAAGTACATTGGGGTTTGTAATTGATGATCAATAGTAAAAACGGAGTGTTACTTATTTCTACCATTTGAGAAGGGTCAGCCAGGGAATAGGTGTCGAAATGTACAGGCCATTTGCTTCAGCCCTTTTTGAGTTACAGAGGTTAGCGTTCACGATTTCTGGTCTGCCTATTTGGAACAGAGTATAGTAATCAGGTCTCAAAACACCTGTGCCTCACTTCAATTCATTTATAACATACTGTACATGGGCGTGAATAGTCGTGAAATTTCAAGAGGAAAGTTAGGAATAAAAGGTAGTAATAATATGACAACTGTTTCAAGCTCTGAGTGCCCAGACATTTTACATAAGAACATAAGACTCTAACGTACCTTTAATTTGGCTCTATCACTTTCAAATTTAGAGGAGACACTTGTTACAGGTAGCTTTGCCATTTGTCTCCTTCATACACATATATACAAATACATAAAGAAAGAAAGACAAAGCTGAGGTCCTCGGCGTCCGAAAGGCCCGGGAAATCTTTCTAATTTCGGGTGACCGTAATTTGAAGGCAGGTTTCCCCGCATCCGAGTTCAGGTGCTTTTATTCTCTAATACAACTAGGTTCAGACCAATCGTTGAGTCGCATACTGCGATAAGTGGTTTATATTTTGGTGCTTAATTGTGATCTAATGCTGTAATATTCGATAATATTCCTTTAAGCCATGGTTTCAGAGTTGTTATGCGTTTTTTGTCGTTTTTTTTCTTCAGACAATTGTAGTCTTTGTAGCCTAATGCTTAGTGTGCGGAATTGGGTGTGAGTATCCTAGGTTCGAGTCCTTGGAGTACCACATGTATTCATTACTTGCATTGATTTCATTAGTTAGGTTTATTTGTAAATTAATTGGTGGGTTGTTGAAAACAAATATGAATCTTCTGGATTAAAATTGCTTATTATCTAAACCTCCTAAAATCATATAAAATCAGTCTAGTTATCGATGCCAATGCAATGGTCTAAGAATACGGCTGGTAGGTCTTGGAGTGTACGAAGGGGTAGATCATGGTTGCATTCAATACCCCCGTGTTCAGGTGGCCGTATTTCTCAGGTGGGCGTGTAATTTGCGAGGGTCTGACTGCGCTGCCGCCACCGTGGGTTTGATATTTAATTAGAAAGAGAGACAAGTTTATAGCACCTGTGAGTTACGGGACGCACGCAAACTATCACGCATAACACAAGCATAGCAAGCAATCTATACCGACAGTCGCGATTATTAACGCCTTCTGTACCGGCAACGTCCTTTTAACCCCTTATTGTGCAGCTTAAAAAGGAGCTGTGGTAGTAAAAATGGTAAAATAAGATAGTTCGAAACCTGTTAATTGCTAGAGGACCTTGTATATCGGAATACAAATCGTCTAATAGTACCCAGAATAAAGTAAAAAAGACGTCACCGGTACAGAAGGGGTTAACTTTAATCTGGCTATTATTAGACGTTTTCATTCAGTTTAAAAATGGGCCTCCAGCAATTTACAGGCTTCGAACTATCTCACTTAACCCTTTTTAAAACCACAGATCCTTCTTAAACTGCACAAAGTCGTCTAAATATAGCCAGAAGAATACTAAAAGGACGTCGCTGGTAGAGGAGTGGTTAAAGCCCTGTGAATGAATATGAAAAGGAATACAAGAACATTCACGTGAAATTGCATTGTTTTGGCACTTTTATCACTGCCAAAGACACAATATGAGCTATAAACCATAATTTTATCCTTACATATACAATAATAAAACCAACAAATAATCGACTCTGCTCTCGTTTAACACCCTAAATGTATATACACACAATCGCGGTTATTAACGCCTGTGAATGAATATAACAATAAATACAAACAAAATCACGTGAAATCGCATTGTTTTGGTAATTTTATCACCTACCAAGACATTATTTGAACTGTAAACCACAATTCTATCTTTACATATACAGAAGGGTTGATAGCTTCTGAAGTCCTATTTGAAGTAACTAAATTTAATGTCAAGGCAAGGGACTGGAGTTCTCGATAAGGGGCTCTGGTCTTGACGCTATTATTGACTTACAGTGTGCTGGCTTAATAACAAAGAAGGGTTGATATAGCCTCTGAAGTCCTATTTCAACTAACTATTGTCAAGAAATAACAGTGAAATAACGCTCCCAGCCACTTTTACTCCTATACTACTCGTCATACACCCATAAATCTACCTGTACACTACTAATTAACCTGTGAGAGTATTAATTCCAGTTACCCATTCACAACAGCTATTCCAGGTTTATTTTAGAAACTGTACAAACACTCATGAACATTCGGGAACCTCTTGTATTTTTCTCTGTGAAATTTATATTACAACTTACAAATATACCTAATTAATCAATCAATGAATACATGTGGTATATACTCCAAGGATTCAAACCTAAGATACTCACACCGAAATTCCGCGCACTAACCATTACGCTATCAAGACAGTTAAGATAATTGACATTAAGTTATAGGTATATTGTGATGTGCATTATATGACAGGTATTTGTCTTATATAGAATTCACACAACATTACGTATATGAATCAAAGTTCCATGGGTTTTCCTGAGTTCAGTAGTGAAACACATGGATACTCGAACTTTCAGGAATAGCCTACCTATGCTAGACACAAATAAATTCTCTCTCTCTCTCTCTCTCTCTCTCTCTCTCTCTCTCTCTCTCTCTCTCTCTCTCTCTCTCTCTCTCTCTCTCTCTCTCTCTCTCTCTCTCTCTCTCTCTCTCTCTCTCTCTCTCTCTCTCTCTCTCTCTCTCTCTCTCTCTCTCAGTATTATACATAATTTCTCAAGTTCCTTCTTTACTATACATTTCCTAGTAGAATTGTTCACATTCTGTTTGGGGCCTTGTTTCCCCAACTAAATTTCATGCCGACCCAAGATCGGAGAGAGTGATGGGTCGGGAGAGAGACTTCTACTTTACTATCCTTACCTTCTACTTTGAAGCAAATTCTATGTTGGTATTAAATCTGGACGTCTTAGTAGGGACTGCAAGGTCTGTGCAGTCTGTGTATCTATGTAACTCTATGTAACCCTCGGACACGTAGAAACAGTGACACGCATACCTAGGTATTGACATTCATGCGTTTGTGCGATAAATACACTACAGTCAGGCACGCAAGCACACTTTGTCCCCCTCTCACCACCCACCCTCTCTCTCTCTCTCTCTCTCTCTCTCTCTCTCTCTCTCTCTCTCTCTCTCTCTCTCTCTGTCTCTCTCTCTCTCTCTCTCTCTCTCTCTCTCTCTCTCTCTCTCTCTGTTTTATGTTATCCATTACTTCCACTTTCCCTTAGTCTGGGGTTTGCTTCCTCTGCTAGAATTAATCCTAACCATCTCTGCTGGGCTCGTAAGATCCGTGTGGCTTGGGTATGTAAATATTGTTCTATAAGTGTATATCTGGGAGTGCTCAAGGTATGTATGATTTGAATTAGTAGAAATAGGTTTGCCTTCGGAAAAGTTTAAGAAGAAACAATGAGTATATAAAATCGTGTAGAGATAGCCAGCCTGGGAAGTAGAAAGTGTTAAGCCTTCCAGTCGCCTTTTGTATTCAAAGGGTTAAAAATTACAACGCGAAATCGCTTACAAATGACCACTCACTATTCCTCGGGAACTGTGTAAATGGACAAAGGATGAGGTGAGGGCTGAGTCACAGGAGGAAGGTTTTTCAGCAACTTTAGAATGGCATCTCTGTTTTGGGCAACAATTCGAACCTCATGCTCGATCTGAAATTATGTTTTCAGATAAATATAATAATTAAGCTCCAATTGACCACTTGCGTGTTTCAGGGTATAAGGGAGTTGGAGGTGTAGATATCTATATAAAGCGGAATTACCAGCTAGAATACGGTCGTAGTAGGCCTACATTTATGAATACATAATTCAAAATTCATCATACTTTCTATCCATTTGAAACCTACATTTTATCGATGTTTACAACTCCAACTTTCTTATAGACTGAAACTCGCAAAAGGTCAATTATGTCGAAATTTATGCAAATAAACCCTCCTAATAATGCCAACATAATTTGCGAATGGAAAGTTGACGGAAAAAGCGCTCGTGTGAATTCGCCATAATGGATGGGAGGAAGAAGGTCCTTGAGAAATGAGGGTCAAAGGGGAGCCACTCAAGGAGACATAAAGAAAGTTGGGTTGGAGAGAGAGAGAGAGAGATAATTGGGTTTTGACAAAATGCATGATATAAGGAAGGACAGAGAAACTGCTAATGTTCATGGAGTGCACTGAACAACTCTTTCTCTTTGGTATTCCGTTTCATTCAGATGTTAATGAGGACCTGGGATGTGAATTTCTCTAGCTCAGTAGTATTCCATCGTAAATATGAATAGGCTACTTTAACATTTTATATATTCATGTTATCTGATGCCAATAGCGATCATATATAAAAATGAAAATGTTGAATGGTTTGAGGGTACACTGAAGGGAAAATTTATCAAAAGATTACTCGTTAACCTGTTATAGTCTATTCATAATAAGTAGGCCAAAAATCTTGACCACTAACCTCTATAACTTAATACAGACTAGAGTAAGCGAGCTAATATTTCTATAATTTATGAAGAGTCAGCCAGGGAGTATGTGTGGAAACTTGCAGCTCAATTACTTCTGCCATTTTTAAAGTTACAAATGTGCCCCATTTGAGTTGTTGGTACATAACGATTCGTTGGAGGACTCGTGCCTAACATGCTAGCTAAATTGCTAATCTAGAACATGTCTTATCCCTAATCAGTGTTACTATATATCAGATTGTATAGCTAACTTCTTTCCTCCTTTCCTTCTCTCTACTTATTAAGAGACTTCTCACCTCGTCAACCTGTGCACCCCTCTCAACTTTATCTTTAGAACCCAGCTATCATGTGCTATGATAATTATGTCACGTTTAATCTTACGGCTAATATATCTCGCGATCTTATATTATTAAGAATAAGCCTAGTTAGGACCGGTAAAATATTTCATGATATTTTTGTTAATCTGAAGTCTTGCATATCGTGAGCTAAAAGCAATGATAGGCTACTATACCTTCCCTCTTCTTATTGCAATACTGAAACAAAATTTATGTCAATATTGAGCCACTGCCTATTGTTATCTAGAAGTATACATGCCTAATACACAAGAAAGGACAACCACAATCATTATATTTATTAGAACAGGGTCGGGAAACAAAGAGGAGTGAAAGCAGACAATTCTAGGTCGGTAGAGTCGAACAAGAAGGATTGGAAGTGGGAGGACAAAACACACAAACCCTTCCATTCCCTGCCTCCCCTTCTCTCTCTCTCTCTCTCTCTCTCTCTCTCTCTCTCTCTCTCTCTCTCTCTCTATAATATCGAGTAACCTAAAACCGAGTCAAAATGTTCAGAAGTTGTTAAGAAGGCAAACAAAATAATTGGCTTTATAGGCAGGTCATTTGAGCATAAATCCAAAGAAGTTATCCTAACCCTTTACAATTCCTTAGTCCGCCCTCTTCTGGAATACTGAGTTCAATCCTGGTGCCCTTATTACCAAAAAGATATAAACAAGCTAGAACGAGTTCAACGTAGAGTTACCAAAATGATACCTAGCCTAAAGAACAAACCATACGAAGAGCGTCTTAGAGAATTAAATCTATTTCCTTTAAAGCCAGCGCAGATTAAGAGGTGACTTAATTCAAGTGTTCAAAATCATCAAAGGCATCGACAATATGAACTGTAGTAAGTACTTCACTATCGACCAATCTAATTACACGCGGGGAAACGGTTGCAAAATTATTGGTAAATCTTTTAACTCACACGAATCTAAGAATTTCTTCTTCAATCGAGTTGTCAACTTGTGGAATGGGCTTCCCCGAAACGTTATAGACTGCATCACCGTTGATTCATTTAAACTCCGCCTAGACAAATATCTCGCATCAAACCCGCGACTGACTGCGTTTGTAAATGAATAACTTTATTTTATCCCCCCCCTCAGTTACTAACCCATCTGTCCCCTACTAACTTCCTAATCCTGCCACGGACATTAGTTCCAGGGCAGTAATTCCCTTTCCAATGTTCCCTTACCCACTCGAAACCACTGTTTGGACACTTGATCCTCAGTGTTTTGGAGGACAAGCAACCTAGAAGGGTCACTAGATCTGTTGTTGCTTGATTTCCTTTGTACTCTCTCTCTCTCTCTCTCTCTCTCTCTTTTGCTTTCAAGGGAAGGCTTGACCTCTATCTGCAGAGGGCTGGGGTGATATGAAAAAAAAAAAAAAAATGTATGTAAGTGTATGTGTGTGCACTGTACAGTATGTGTATATATACTGTATATATATATGTATGTATGTATGTATATGTGTGTACCGGTGTATATATATGTATATATATATATATATATGCATATGCATATATGCATATATAGTTTGTAAGGCCAGACTGCCTAGTAAGGACCTTGAGGTCTCTGTGGTCTGTGTATCTATGTAGCTCTATGTAGCTCTCTCTCTCTCTCTCTCTCTCTCTCTCTCTCTCTCTCTCTCTCTCTCTCTCTCTCTCTGTTTTCCTTTTTATCCGTTTTGGAATGTTGCTATCTCTACGCTGGTGTCGCAAGCTTTGCGTCGTCAGTGTCTATGATAATCCATTAATTTTGTTTTGCCATCTCCTTTTTTATCTTCTCTTCTGCTTTCTCCTTCTGTTCTTCCTTCTCTTCATCAGTAAGTATAGGCTATGTCTGTCATCATGTTTCTGTGTAAATCTATTACATTTGTTTTGCCCTCCCTAATGATATTTCCAGTGCTCTTCTTCCCCTTCGTCCCTCTCTTCTTCCTCCCCATCATCTATATTTAAATGTCAATCTCTCCAACTACCTATCTCTGAATCTATCTATATATCTATCTCCAACTGTCTATCTCTGTATCTATCTATCTCCCTCCCTCCTTCACCCCAACATGCCACACCCCCTCGACACACACTGGGGCGGCCAGGTAGACGTACATGCATTTTAGAATACGGCGATCGGACAAGTTTTCAGCGATGGGCCCCATCTCGGAAACTAATAAAACACAACATAATGTATAGTGATAAACTTGAATTACCTCTCGTTAGCTTGTTTTGGACATATCGGTACCACGTGTAGACCTAATATACACCAGTCTCACCTATCATAGCAAATCTTCCGTAAAAAAACTTCTATAACTAAGAATGAACTGACTTTATTGCAATCGTTAAATCAAGTAATGCCGCTTGAGGATAATAACATACAACCCACCCGAGTACGTTTGCTTATTGATCAAAGTGGGATTGTATCCCGGGTTTGATTGGTTAGTGAAATAATATGCATATTGCACTGCACTCATCAGTTTTGCCTTCCAAAGTTATTTATGTATCTATTTTTTGCAAACATATTAGTTTTGAAATGCCTGCAATCTTTTCACGTAGTCTGAATATTATCATCCTACAAGTTATATAATTATCCATGGCATACAATGATAAAGACAATCACACTCTTCCCTTCGCAATGCCATTAATAGACAAACTGACTTGAAAAATTACGTTACCTTTAGAATTAGGAAAGCTTATCCGTGCAATCTCTATAACCAACCATCATTTCCATAGCTTTGTGCTGCGAACAGAAATAAATGTGTAGCGAAACAATCAAATATGTCGGCTTGTGTCCCGTCTCTGTTTACTGAAGGGCGCCTTGATAGAAGGGCTGAGACAGGTAGTTGGATGAACAGGTAGGTGGGGTAACAGCGTATTCTATAGAGGGGCTTCGCCAAGTTTTGTTTTATTATACACCATTTTGCATACCTCTTGTAATTTTGTGTTGGCCCTATGTTTTTCATGGTGGAAGTCTAGTCTAATATAAAAACAGCAAGTTCGTATATGCAATTTCATATAGAGTGTTAGACAATAATTAGTTATTTTCTTATGATTAACATAGTACATTTATAGATTTGTCCATGTATATATGGTAAACAGAGTCGGCAAGCAAACTCTAGGTAATCTCAAGACAGGTGGATAATTGGATATAATAAATTATATAAGTGAGTGTACTTGGAGGTGTCCCGTAACTCCTCACACCAGCTAATTTACGAACTACTACAATATAGATCACACGAGGCAAGGCAAATCATATAGCAGATAATATTCAATAGGTTTAGATTTCCTGGTGGTCTGTATGACTAAGAATACGAAAAGGGACTGGAGTTCTCGAAAAGGGGCTCCAGTCCTGACGCTATTATTGACTTACAGTGTGCTGGCTTAATAATCCATTAGGGTTGATAGCCTCTGAAGTCCTATTTTAACTAACTAACTAACTAACTAACTAACTAGCTAACTAACTAGGAATTCAATATGGCTGCTACCATCCAAATTAGCGATAATTCTCCCTAAAGCGTCTGGACAGGAAGGTAGTGAAGTGGGCAGGTGAGAGGCTGGGCGGGTTACAAGGGAGAATGGGGACTGAACACTTGAAGGGGAAGCTATAAAGACCTCTATAAAATGGGTAATTTCAGATATAGAGAATTTATGTTAACCAGTTTGTTAAGTGTTTACCTCATGCTGCCAGACCAGTGTTGAGGGAGAGCTTTGTGAGAGCCTAGAGACTAGACAACCAGTTTAACCCACTCGCTATCCTGTGGACGCGGGGTTGCCGATTAGCATTCCGAAATAGAGTTGTCAATCTTATAATTACCTCTCCAAAATTAGTTTTCTGCCCACAGCTAACTCAAAGACAGAAGTTGAAGTAACTAAACTAAAAGTTTCTAAACACCCCTGATGGTCAAAAAGGCTTTTAAGTATCCCAGAATAGGCTGAAATCGCGCCCAATGCGTGAAAGGGTTAAGACAGTGCCTGATTAACAGTGCTCCACAGGGGAAGAGAGCTGCTCCCTCGAATAGACTGGTTCATCAGGCATCGGCAGTAAACATACTCGGAGGGGGGAGCAGCTCTAGCCAAGGCCATTGAGAGTGTGACCTAACCAATGTATATAGATCTTGGGCCTAACCAAAGCGCTCGTGTGATACCGGCTTTATGAACAATCCAACAAACTAAATACAGGCATGACTGAATACACTGAAAACTGATACACTAACTAACTGACTGGTAAACATCGCTATTGGAAAGGAGGAGGGTAAGACGAGAGAGAGAAAGAGAGAGAGAGTGTGTGTGTGTGTATGTGTGTGGAGCCAGCCAGACACAGGTGGTAGTATCATCCATTACAGGCACACCACACCTGAACCTTAACACCTGTGAGTACCCTTACCTATTGACTGACTCTCTCTCTCTCTCTCTCTCTCTCTCTCTCTCTCTCTCTCTCTCTCTCTCTCTCTCTCTCTCTCTCTCTCTCTCTCTCTCTCTCTCTCTCTCTCTCTCTCTCTCTCTGTTTAGATAAACTCAAGGTAAATAAAACGCCAGGACCTGATACAATCTCGCCTAGAGTTCTAAAGGAAGCTAAGGATGAGCTCTCTAAACCACTGACATTACTATTCAATAAATCCTTGCAGTCTGGAACTATGCCCGATCAGTGGAAGCTAGCCATCGTAACACCGATATTCAAAAAAGGCAGCAAATCCCTACCCAGTAACTATCGTCCAATTAGCTTAACCTCAGTTGTATGTAAAATGCTAGAAACGGTCATACGAGACAGACTCGTAAATCACTTAGAGGAAAATAACATACTTAAAGATACTCACACGGCTTTCGTAAAAAACGTTCCTGTTTAACAAACCTCTTAGACTTTCTTCCATGATATCCTCAACCTCTACGATGAGAGTAAAGCTGTAGATATTATATACCTTGATTTTCAAAAGGCCTTTGACAAAGTTCCCCACAAACGTTTACTGCTAAAACTAAAAGCGCATGGAATACAAGACGGTGTGTTTGAAATGGATAGAAAATTGGCCTCAGCGACATAAAGCAAAGAGTAGTCATAAACGGTAAGGCATCAAAATGGACCAATGTAAGTAGCGGGGTACCCCAGGGATCGGTACTAGGACCAATTTCTCTTTCTAATTTACATCAACGACATAGATGAGGGTCTCACCTGTACAATCTCAAAATTTGCTGACGATACAAAAATTGCAAATAGCGTACTCTCAAAAGAACAAGTTGACGATATTCAACACAATCTAGATAAATTGTCATGTTGGGCCCAAATTTGGCAAATGAGTTTCAATGCGGATAAATGTAAAGTACTACATATCGGATACCTAAATGAGAAAGCAAATTATTCGATGAATGGCACTCAGCTTAAGAATGTAAACAGAGAAACCGATCTGGGAGTAACAATATCGAGTAACCTAAAACCGAGTCAACAATGTTCAGAAGTTGTTAAGAAGGCAAACAAAATAATTGGCTTTATAGGCAGGTCATTTGAGCATAAATCCAAAGAAGTTATCCTAAACCCTTTACAATTCATTAGTCCGCCCTCTTCTGGAATACTGCGTTCAATCCTGGTGCCCTTATTACCAAAAAGATATAAACAAGCTAGAACGAGTTCAACGTAGAGTTACCAAAATGATACCTAGCCTAAAGAACAAACATACGAAGAGCGTCTTAGAGAATTAAATCTATTTCCTTTAACCCAGCGCCGATTAAGAGGGGACTTAATTCAAGCGTTCAAAATCATCAAAGGCATCGACAAGATGAACTGTAGTAAGTACTTCACTATTGACCAATCTAAATACACGCGGGGAAAAGGTGGCAAAATTGTTGGTAATATTGGTAACTCACACGAATCTAAGAATTTCTTCTTCAATCGAGTTGTCAACTTGTGGAATGGGCTTCCCCGAAACGTTATAGACTACATCACCGTTGATTCATTTAAACTCCGCCTAGACAAATATCTCGCATCAAACCCGCGACTGACTGCGTTTGTAAATGAATAACTTATTTTATCCCCCCCTCAGTTACTAACCCATCTGTCCCCTACTAACTTCCTAATCCTGCCACGGACATTAGTTCCAGGGCAGTAATTCCCTTTCCAATGTTCCCTTACCCACTCTAAACCACTGTTTGGACACTTGATCCTCAGTGTTTTGGAGGACAAGCAACCTAGAAGGGTCACTAGATCTGTTGTTGCTTGATTTCCTTTGTACTCCTTTGTACTCTCTCTCTCTCTCTCTCTCTCTCTCTCTCTCTCATGCCGACCAGCGGTCGGAGGGAGAGGTGGGTAGGGAGCGAGCCTTCTTCTTTGCTATCCTTGCCTTCCACGTTGTAGCAAATTCTATTTTAGCATTTAAGTCCGGACTAACTAGTAGGAACCGCAAGGTCTGTGTAGTCTGTGTATCGATGTAACTATGTAACTTCCCCTTCTATGTCTCTTATCTTGTTTGTGTGTAGTCCCAAGAATAGTTAATTTGAATCCAAGCTGCCTTGCGTAGATCGCAGGGTTTGTGCAGCCCATGTATATATGTAGCAAGTCTCTCTCTCTCTCTCTCTCTCTCTCTCTCTCAACATGCAAATACTGCTTATTTTTTACCGCCATTCTTTCCAAACAATGCTCGCTATTCACACTCACTCTCTCCTCTCGTCCTTTTCACCCCCGGCCCAAAAAAAGACTAGACCAGCTTGTGACTCATGGTTTCAAAAGGTTTATCCAATGTTCTGCGTTGGTTGTGCTCAGGTTTCCTAAATCCACAGTTTCCTCTCGTACTCCCACATTTATCTCGACTGACACACACACACACACACACACACACACACACACACACACACACACACACACACACACACACACACACACACAGAGAGAAGGATGGGCGGACTGTGTGTATCTTGATATAAAGAAGGCCTTTGACAGAGTTCCTCATAGTAGACTTAGATGGAAGTTGAAGAAGTTTGGAGGGGTTCAGGGTAATTTGTTGAAGTGGATGGAGGACTATCTCTCGGGAAGACAGATGAGAACCATAAGAACATAAGAACATAAGAAAATGGGAGTCTGCAGAAAGCCGATTGGCCTAAGCAAGGCAGATCCCTGTCCCACACAACCCCAGTTCAATTACAAAGCCCAATTATAGGCTCAACACTCTAATACCCTGAGGATCATCTTACCAAAACGGTTAGCGATTAACGCAGGATTATGGGGGTATGCAGAGTGCTGATTGGCCCAACCCGGCTGATCCCCCTTCACACCCAACCCTTCTCGTCCATATGCTTGTCCAATTTTATCTTAAAGCTCCCTACCGTTTTAGACCCCACTATAGCACTTGGTAGTCTATTCCACCCATCTACAACTCTGTTACCAAACCAATATTTGCCTATATCTTTTCTGAAACAAAATTTATCTAATTTGAAACCATTGGTACGAGTTCTTTCGCTATCACTGAGCTTTAGTACATTTGTCATGTCCCCTTTGTTAATCCCACTAACCCACTTGAACACCTCTATCATATCCCCTCTAACTCTGCGTCTCTCTAACGAATGTAAACCTAATTTCTTCAACCTTTCTTCATACGAAAGATTTCTAATATTATGGATCATTTTTGTCATTCTACGCTGCACTCTCTCCAATGAATCCATGTCCACTCTGTAATAAGGACACCAAAATTGGACAGCATAATCCACATGGGGTCTCACCAATGACAAGTAAAGTTTTAAGACAACATCAGCAGTTCCGTTACTCACACTCCCAGAGATGAACCCGAGAATCCCGTTTGCCCCATTACGAACGCTCATACACTGCTTTCTAGGCTTCAAATCATTGCTAACAAACACACCTAGATCTTTCTCACAGTCTGAATTTTCTAATTCTAAATTAGCTAGTTTATATTTAACATTTGTATGCATCTTCCCCATCTTTAATACCTTGCATCTGCCAATGTTAAACTTCATCTGCCAACCCACTGACCACTCATGTAAGGCATCTAGACCCCCCTGGAGGCACTCTATATCGCTATCTGAATCAATTGATCTCCCCATTCTAGTATCGTCTGCGAATTCACCCATCCTACTAGTTATACCTAAATCTAGGTCATTTATGTATATAAGAAACAACAGGGGACCTAATACCGATCCCTGGGGGACACCACTTTTGACTGCTCCCCACTCTGACTTGGTACCATTTATGCTGACTCTCTGTTTCCTACCAATTAGCCATGACCTAATCCATCCCAACAACGATCCTCCTATTCCATGTGCCTCAACCTTTCTCATCAATTGATATTTTGTTACATAAACTCCTGCAATTTGTATAATAAACACTCAAACTATTACTTGTATTTGCAACTATTTTTCTATTGTTTTAAACTAATTTATTTTTACCTGTTGAACTACTGGACCTAGACGGAAAATCTACGCTATCAGAATGTTCGTTATTACTATCAATTTGATGTGGCTGGGATTCTATTTTACTTACACACCTATGGTTTATTAACAAAACCCCGCAACAAACTTGTCGAGTGAGCTGGCTAAGGTCGAAACTCCTAGTCGAGAGAGATGTACTCCATCCTGGGCATACAGTTCATCCCTACCGTAGAAGAGGGTCCAGTTATCCAGGAATGGAATAGTATTTGCCTTGCAATACTTCTCCAGCCGGCTATTTACACCAATAGCCCTGGAGGACCATTCCTTCCTTACCCATCTTCTTGGTAGGATACTGTGTACCACAGGAAAAACTCCACCACTTATACCGTGATCCTCTCCAACATTTCCTGGTACGTGGTGAGCAACTCCTCAGTCCTGCAGGTTTTCCAAATGTCGTTGCTCCCTGGGTTGAGGAAGATGATGGGGTCCTCTCCACTCGCTTCCATGACACCATCTAGCTTTTCTGCCACCTTCTCGACTCCGGCACCAGGCAGACAGACAACTTTACCAACATGTGTGTTAGTAGCCCTATAATAGAACCATGATAAGAGACAGCTTATCAACATGGAGGGATGTTACAAGCGGAGTTCCACAGGGATCAGTGTTGGCCCCAATTATGTTTCTGGTCTATATAAATGACATGCCAGAGGAAATAAATGCATACATGAGTATGTTTGCTGAGGATGCACAAATTATGAAACAATATGAGTGGACGAAAACAGTTGTAGAGAGCTACAGAGTGATCTGGATAAGATAGACCGATGGAAGCAAGATTTGAAATTAGATTTTTTTAACAAAGAATAAATGTCATGTGATGGAAGGGGGTGTGAGCGTAAAGAACACCCTCATTGGGAATCATAAACTAGGAGAATGAACGATAAACCCCTCAGAGAAAGAAAAGGACCTTGGGCATTATAATACAGTGGAGGAGATCTTTTCACCCGAGAGCCATATTAACAAAATTGTGGGAGAAGCTTATGGCCTTGTTGAATAAAGTAAAAATAGCATTCAACTATTTGAGTAGTGAAGAGATGCTAGTAAATATAATAAAATCAATGGTGAGACTAAATTGGAATGATGGCGGCAGGGGTGGTGGTCACCCCATCTTAAAAAACACATAATTAAGTGGAGAAAGTACAGAGAGCTGCAA
>CM064487.1:10803659-10906044 GCA_032716605.1 Paralithodes platypus | reverse complement strand
ATATTAGAAGCGGGCAGATAGGAAATACAAACAAAACGGCTCGTGTAAACCCACTTTAACACTGCCTGTACTGGGATTGGAGATTGGAAGCCAGGATGATGAAGACGTGACTAGTGCGTGTAAAATCGAAGAGCCGGGAATTACAGAGACGTGAAGAAGATACATGGGACACTGGAGATGTCGGTGAAAGATATACACGTGTCTGTTTTTACGATGGAAGCGTAAGAAGATGGGAAGGAAGAAAGGATATACGATAATACATCTTACCTTTTGGGACAGTGAATCATTCTTTAAGCATAATGGGAATGTGTATAGGTTGCTAAACAAAAAGTATTGACCTCGCATGAAGAAGTCCTGGTCCTAAATAAAATCAATTTTCGGTAGCCTAAGTGAAATGAACCATCGCTACGGCTAAAAATAATTAAACGGAAATGACAATGAAAACGCTTTGATGGAAGGTAGTTGAGTGATGATGGCAATTAAGGGCGGAATTAAATGAAAACAAAGCGGGTGTGTATGATAACAAAGCGAGAGTCAAATGGACGCTCAAAACATACCGGCTCCGCTTTTTTAACTTAATTTTGGCTACTCTTAGACGATTGTATGCTGTTTAGAAAAGGCCTCCAGTAATCAACAGGCTTCAAAATATCTCACTTAACCCTTTTTAATATCACAGATCCTTCTAAAACTGCACAAAATCGCCTATATATAGCTAGAAAAATATTAAAAAGACGTCTCGGTACAGAAGGGGTTAAGCATGACATCCATATTGCATAACTTTCTTAATAATCAGTTGTGTATTTCAGCCGGTGACATGACCTAACATTTAATTTATCCTTGAAATGACCTGACATTCATGCACGAAAGAATCAAACCACATTATTTCAATAACCCGAATGTCTAGATGCAAATCTGGGGTGATAGAGGTTGGGGGTTTGACCCAAACTGCATGGATAGGTTAATTAGATAGTAGCTTTACTGATCAAGTTACAGAAATCCGTTTTCATGGTAATATACAGTATACTGTATATATATTATTGTAGCTAGCTTGAATATGTCGTGTTATTCAGTTTTAAATAAACATTTCATAGTGAGTTGATGTATAATAACCTGAAGTATTTTCATTAGCACAATGGTATCCTGTTTTCCTGTATTGTAAATGTCACTACACAATGCAATTAAACTATAGAAATATAATACTCATGTGTATACAGTCATACCGGTACTGGAGAAAGACAAACCATGAAATTTATCTTAATATGCATTCGGCCGCAGGTCCTCGTTGACGTTTGAGTGAGAATATACAGTCATACAAGGATATAGTTTGTTCAATACATTCCATAGGCTTTTTTTAATAGTTGGCCTCTTGTGATCACACGGTATTATATTCCAAGGTAGCCGCCCAGTACTATTGCAACAACTGGTTTGCAATATGGCTATTATAAAGACAAGGATGACCGATCAAGGATAATGACCGTCAGCAGCCGGACATCAGTCCTCCCCCCATCCTCCTCAGTAAAGAAGCCTGGCCGTCCCCTATCATTTACAATTTAATACGGGTTCCAAATAGCTGTCTGTAGATTATTCGTCTGAGACGAGAGAGGGAATCGTGAGAGGAGAAGTGGGGGACATGTTCACTTCGTTTGTAAATATATATATATAGTCAGACATTTATCTTTTGATTATGTCAGGTTATAAAGGTGTAATGTAGTGTATTTTGTAGTGCATTTAGTATTGTATATAGCATGATTGATGGTAATGGACGCGTTCCTCTGTTCTAGCTGTAAATATATCTAGGCTCAGTCTAAGAGATTTGTGTTAGATGTTGCAAGAAGACTAGGATGGTCGATAGGAAGTGAATTGAAAGATAATAACTGAATTTGAGTATAATAATTCACACACACACACACACACACACACACACACACACACACACACACACACACATATTAGTACATAATATTGATCTCGTCAAACAGCTCTTATACAACCTCATGCCTTGGTCCTTATTATCAGATAATATAAGTTAGAGTTAAGCTAAAAACTGTTCCTCTGTATATTTTCAGCCTACGGCTGCAATTATCAATAAACCGTTTATTATTATTAATATATATATATATATACCGGTATATATATATATATATGTGTAGTAAAAATCGCTAGGAAAATTGAAACAATAGAACACCAAGCTTTCGTCTATTCTCTCAAGACATCTTCAGAGTAATACGTATTACCCTGAAGATGTCTTGAGAGAATAGACAAAAGCTTGGTGTTCCATTGTTTCAATTTTCCTATCGAGTTTTACTACATAATTTGAAGTTGAGGGGCACAGGGCCCTGGGTGGTGCTTTGCGTTTCCCGGGCGTTTCCGCACCCTCCTCAGCTCCCCGCCATGGAGTGGCTTCGGTCACCCAGGCTTTATTGTGGTCGGCAGGGAGGGTTCTGTGGGGGCGCTCGGTTATGGCCTTGGAATTGCTCGGGGCCTTGGGGCTGTTCGGCCAGGCAGCTTGGGGAACAACAACAACAACAACTACAAAATTTGATCACACGTATTTTGTGATTTAACCTCCATATACTGTATATATATATACACACACACGCACAGAGAGAGAGAGAGATAAAAGCTTACTACAGCTAAAACATTTTCGCATTTTGTTCTATCTTTCTAAACCTTTCATCAATACCTTTGTCCATACGAGGAGGCCGATACAAAGGCGTGGTCTGATGGGGATCTATACTACCTCCACAAAGAGACAGTGTGGGTGAGAGGTATACGAGTGTCAAGATTGGCTGTCGACGTTGTAGTGGGGAGGGTGAGTTGTGACCAAGAATGAATCGGAAACTAATTAGGCTGGATTATATAGGGTTGATTTCAATGTGTTAGAAAGGTGATTGTTAAATTCAACGTAGGTCAACTGAATTCCGTGCTAAATACATGTTGTTGGTCCGTATAGATAATTTGCATTAGGTTAAACCCTTCTGTACCGCGACGTCTTTTTCATTTTACTTTGGCTACTATTAAACGATTTTATTCAATATAGAAGGGCCTCCACCAATGAACATTCTTTGATCTAACTTGTGTAACCAATTTTACTACCACAGATCCTTCTTGAACTGAACAAAATCGTCTAAATGTAGCTGAAATATAATACAATAAGACGTCGCCGGTACAGAAGGGGTTAAGGATGGAGGTAACGGTTAGGATTACTGTAAATTACATTTACAGCCGTCCGGGTGGCTCAGTTGATAGCATGCCTGATTCCCATCTTGAAGGTCTCGCGTTCAATCCCCGCTCAGATTGAAAAGTGTTTCTGGGATATAGCCGGCGGTTACCATCTCCCCATGAGCAAGGGGGATGGGTAATGGTATCTGGTAGACTAAAGAAAGCCAAGCGCTTGTGAATCCTCGAAGGAGGAGAAACGGGCGCTATATAAGTAACCAGAAGATTATTATTATTATTATTAGGTTAGCTTAAGCTAGTTGAGGTTGTGATTAAAGCATGATTTAAGCCTAATGTGTTTTGGAAGGTATGAGTATTGGAGTTGGAAGTAGAGATGATGAGCCAATCATAACTTTAAGAACCGAACTATTGAATGTGTATGAAGTCGAATGTGGACGTTTATTGAATGAGAAGAAAAGCGAACGAGCTAGGATTAATTTGTTTCAATGGCATTCAATGACAAAAACAAAAAGAATAAATAAATATAACTACAGCTATATCAATATTAAGGTTGCACGTAAGCGAACACAATTACCAGAGTACAGTACGGCCCGCCAACTATTTGCATTAGATGAAGATTATATAGTGCATAATAAAACCCAAAGAATATATATGTGTATGGATTATCAAGAAGTGTTTGCGAGACTCTTTATAGTCCCAACACACAGCAGGTTATCATCAGTCTGACCTTCGATTCTGTGTTCCCCATATTTGTCCGATGTTATGGAGTGAAAATGGGTGTGGGTGAAATTTATTGACCGTAGACTATTGTATAGAGGATTGTCGATATGGGGAATTAGCATTTGTTAGTTGAGTAGACGCCTAAAGGGTGCAGTGATAATCAAAAGTTCGCCGACAACTCACCCATCACCACCCATAACGAGGGGCGTCGCGCTCCTTGGTGCCGCTAGAAGAGTGGCGAACACATCAAAAGGTATCAAAAGGTAACTTGTGTTTATACTGTGTGCTATTTGAAGTTGCTTTTACTTGTACTTTGAGTTCATATATTACAAAAATAAAAAATATCGTCATGAATTTGTAATAGCCCGTGATTATAGACTGTTCATTGTAATTATGTTAAAATTATGGTCTCCAAAGTCGTATAATATAATGTATTAATTTCACTACCAACACCAAACACACTAAAATAGTGCTTGAGCAAATGGTTTGTAAACTTTCACACATATTTCCTACTTGACTTTCCCCAAATAGTCGAAATTTAAACGTCATTACTCTATCCATTTATGAGTTACAAGGGGTTAGAAGTCACGATTTCTGACCTACTAATAATGAATAGATTACAATATCGTATCTCTCTTTTCTGTATGAATGTAGCCTATTTGCGTGTCGTAACCTATGTTTCACGTCTTAGGGGTGTCTCTTTACCCATTTCAGTAGGCCCTATTTAATTTGTTTTTTTCTCATGAGATAGTGATTATCATTAGACGATATTGGATAGGCTAGTAAGGATCTATATAAATGAAACCGGTAAAATCTATCTCAAGTGTTCATCCTACTCCCACAAGCCCTTTCTAAACAGTAAATATGTCTAGTAAACGCTTTTTTTCCCCTGTTCGGCACCATACTGTTTCAGAGTGTAAAATTCGTTCATCAATATTACTCCTGTATTACTTGATATTACTCCGATTCCAAATATAAACAGACATGAAACAGTATATATTACATATAATCAGAGGCGTCAGGCAATAGATTGACAGATTATATCAGAACATTAGAAACATGAAATATTACACAAGACCTTTGTTATTATATACCGGTATATAGTATACTATGGTAATAAATTACAGTGATTGATATGATACAGAATAAATTGGGGAAAATACATTGAACGGGATTATTCCTTTCTGTGGCCAATTAGTATTCCATTGCTTTATGATTTTGGTTATTTTTGGTGAAAATTTAATGACTGTAATTGGGTAATGACCTGACTTACGGAAGCGAAGCATGGACGTTGGTTGAGAGACTCAGACCAAGAGTGAGAGCAGTGGAAATTAATTACTTAAGGAGTGCGTGCGGAGTTACATGGAGGGATAGACAGACTAATGAGGAAGTAAGAAGGAGGTGTGGTGTGGAGGTAGATGTGCTGGAAAGTGTGAAAAGGAACAACTTGAGATGGTTCGGCCATATGGAACGTATGGAAAGCGAGAGAATGACTAAGAGGGTGTACGAGAGCGAGGTGGAGGGACAGGGGGAGAGGTAGACCGAATATGAGGTGGAAGGATGGAGTGAGGAACTACATGAACGAAGGCGGTGCTGGTTGGGGGGAGGGGCGTCGACTGACTGGGGACAGAGGTTCATGGGGGCGGTTCGTTCGTGGCCAGCCCTTCGGGGATCACGGCGTCAGGCAATAGATAGATAGATAGATAGAATTGGGTAATTTATTAGGTTAAAAGAGTATACATATATTATGTTACTGAGCGGGTGCTAAATAAGTAACCAGATGACGGTAATGGTTATTATTATTATTATTATTATTATTATTATTATTATTAGCCTATTATTATTATTATTATCATTGTCTTCCACGATGTATGTAATCGGCTAGCGTAACAGTACTGGAAAATCCTCGTGTAAACGAGATTTAAGAAAATTACACCAAACCATTTTGGAACTGATATTGAAAACCCAATTATATACCGTATATATATATATATATACAGGGTGATTCAGTAACCCTTTTCATAAATTTAATGGCAAATTCGGGAGACAAAAATAAGACTAATTTACTCTATGACTCTTAGGGTGAGTCTTTGATATGATGGAGATATTACACCTTTAAAGTTATCGATACATAGAAAAAAAAATCTAAGGAGTGAGAATGAAAATGTCGTTGCTAACTGGCAGGGTAGCGTAACCAAGACTTGGTATCAAAATGGCTGCATACGGTAGCTGGATGCAGTTCGTTTCGCAATTTACAAAGGTACATTACTACTGTATTTGTATTATCATCATCATTATTATTAATAATCATTGTATTAGTAGTAGTAGCAAGGGGAGAAGCAGGCGGCGGAGGATAAGTAAGAGGAAGAGGAGGAGTAAGTGGTGGAAGAGGGGTAAGTGGAGGAGGAGGGATCTTCCTGCCTACTTTGAGCTTTGATACTCCGCTCGTCTTAATGAATCTGGAATCAATCTGTACATGAATCTAAAGATTGTTTCTTTGCTTACACGTGGTATGTAAATGGTTGCATATGGTAGCAGTTGTCTCAATGCTCAAAAGAACACTTGCATTTTATCAACATCATCATAATTAATACTCTATTCATCGTAGCTGTAGTAGTAGTAGTAATAGTCGTAGTTGTATTATTATTATTATTATTATTATTATTAGGTCAAGTTATGTCATTAGCATGTTATCATTAATTATTTATACAGTATTGTGAAATTTATTGTTATTATTATTGATTGGTGCTGTTGATGGTTTGTACAGTAATTGTTTGATGTGGTGCTTTAAAGCTTCTCATTATGTTGGTTTTTGTTATTATTTTATCATAAATAGATTTATGGTTAATGAAAATCTCATGTTTGTACATACTTTATTTACAAATACTTTACAATACAGTATTACAGTATACATTTTGATACCAAGTCTTGATTAAGCAGGCGTCACACCATGCCGACTTGAGCCAAGACTGACCACGACCTTGAGTCGTGGTCAGGAGTGCCGACCTTTGGCGGAGAGATTAAGGATTGGGGGGGTGGATTTTTGGACGGGACTCAATATGGATGGCCACGCCACCTGACGGTGCCTGACGGCGACCTGACGGGGTAGAGCGGCACCCATGCCGGACGGAATGTGAGTTTTAGGTCGCCGCTGGAGTGCCGATCTGCGGCGTAGTGCATCAACAACGACCCGACGAACGGCGTCGACAGGAGTTAGGGCGGCGTCAATATGCATTACTGTGCCGATGAGCGGCGACCCCTTCAGTATGGACGGTGACCCCGGCCCGCATGACCCCGAACGACGGCGACCGAACTCAAGGTGGGGTATATAAAAGCTACACCAAAGGGTGGGCCTCATCAGTATACCTTCAGCCACCGTAACGGGAGGGGGTCCCCGCATGGCGGCGACCACCCCCTCGGGAGTACATAATCCAGGACCGTTAGGGCATCGTTGGGTCGCCGCAAGCCGCCGCTGATCCCCGCAGGTTGTTATGGTGATGCCGCCTGACGCAGACCTCATTTATGGTGCCGTGTGCTGCCGCACTGACGCCTACCGTTTCCCGTCAAGTGTCGTCAATTGCCGTCAAGCGCCGTCACACGCCATCAGCCTCCAGTCCCCTTCCCGTCCCATTTTTTTTACCTCACTCCACGCCGACTTGATTTCAAATGTTACGCTTGTAGAACTTTTGAGGGTATGTGAAGACCAATCCCGACCTGTTTGTTAGGTTGGCGACGGCCCATGATGCGCGGCGACGTAGACAAAGACTGTCCACGTCCCTTAGGTCGCGGACAGTCTTGGCCTAAAATCGGCTAGGTGTGACGGGTGCTTTACGCTACCCCTGCCAGTTAGCAACGACATTTTCATTCTCACTCCTTAGATTTTTTTCTTTTCTATCTATCGATAACTTTAAAGGTGTAATATCTCCATCATATCAAAGACTCACCCTAAGGGTCATAGAGTAAATTAGTCTTATTTTTGTCTCCCGAATTTGCCATTAAATTTATGAAAAGGGTTACTGAATCACCCTGTATATATATATATAATCAGCTGCTTGATATTTGAATATTAGTTTCGGTATTAATGGTTTGAGGTAAATTGATTATACCCTGTTTACACGAGAATTGTTCCTTTAGTCAGTACGGTTACGGTTAACCGATTCAATTTATCGTGGATAATAATAATAATATTAATCTGGCATTCCTCCAGTTCTCCTTTGGGGATTCATAAGCAAGGTAAGCATATATATATATATATATATTTTTTTTTTTCTTCTATATTCCAACTTACTTCCTCTCGGGCATAGGCTGAGAGCCTTAACATTCACCGCTTTACAATGAACAGTGAAGCCTGTGAGGTCTTGTTCCAGTCTAGGGAGTGAGACATGTGAAGCACGTAGAGTACAACGAGCACCTGCCATCTTGCCTTCACATGAGGCACGGTGCTCACTCATGGCCCGAAACGACCCCATCTCTGAAGCCACCTTGTTCCCGTGCTTTACTGTCTCACCCCTACACTCAGACTCTCACACTTACACACACACAACGCCACCTGTTGAGCAGATAACTCACCAGGCATTGCACCCCTATAGCATATTTTGAATATGGGAATATTCATACAGTGCTATTTAATCAGGGAACAATGAGGGTATTTTATTTGACGTTTCGGTAATGCACTGATACTAGGTACAGCACAAATTCCATCCCAATAATATCTTCCCATTGATACATCGGGATTTGAACCCGGGACCTTTGGATTACCAGGCCAGTGGCAAGACCATTCCACCACACCTCCCATGTATGTAAGTAATACATGTAATAGTTCAGTATAAGTATTATATACATATTTTTGTTCTATTTAAGTATATCAAATCTACTCGTTTCAGTTAATTTATTTAGATTTCTATACTATGTTTTGTTGTTGTAGAGAGAACGATAATTTCTCATATGTTTGTTGGTACCGGTACGTAATATCAATTAATATTAGTTTTTATCACAAGGTCATATGTAATAGTTCATCCCTCTAATGTTCTGATGTGATGTAATTGACATCCATTATATAGCCTGTTGTTCCATATGTTTATGTTCTATCTTCGGTGTTATATATTTCCTTAGATTTAATTGCATTATTTAGTGTAATTTATATATACACGTTAGTCACGACCGACTAAGGACATGCCTTCGGACATTCTGAGAATGGCTACGTGGAATGTTAGTGGCATGAATGATGGCACAAAAGAGAGAGAGGTTCTGGAAGTGTTAGTGAATGCCAGGCTGGATGTATGTGGAATGACAGAGACCAAATGGAAAGGTTCAGATGTGAGAGAATGGGAATGTGGAATGGGTGTGTGAGTGGGCTGGAGTGAGTGAAGGAACAGCGAGAGAAGGTGCATGTTTGTTTGTAAGTAGCAAATGGAAGGAATGTGTAAGAGAGTATGGGTCTGTGGGTTCAAGGATTGTGTGGGTGAGAATGAAAGTAGGAATACAAACGTGGGTGATTGTATGCGTGTATGCCCCGACAGAGGATATACTTGAAAGAAAGAAAGAGGAGTTCTGGATGAATGTGGAGGCGTGCCTGGAGAAGTTTGACAAGAACGAAAGAATATTTCTGATTGGGGATATGAATGGTAAGGTGGGTGATAGGAAAGTTGAGGGAGTGGTGGGAGGGTGGGGGGTACCATCAGAGGTGAATGGGAATGGTAGTGCACTTGTGGACGTATGTGGGGAGGGGGCTGTGGATAGCCAACACCTTCTTCCGACACAGAATGATCCACAGGTACACGTGGAAACGGATGTTGACGATGAAGGATAAGACAGTGGTGGAAAGAAAGTCATTGATTGATTATGTATGTGTGGATGAACGAATGAAGAAATCTGTGATGGATGCTAGGGTGTATAGGGGTATTGGAGGGGGTCTGTCTGATCATTATGTAGTGGTAGCTAAGGTTAGGATACAAAAGAAGTGGGTGAGGAGAGCGGGAGGGAGGCGAGAGGAGGGTGGAATGGTGAGGAGGGTGGAGAGGTTGCAGGAGGAGGAAGTCAGGGAGGAGTACAGGAGAGCAGTGGAAAGACGACTAGGTGGGTTCGACCTGGAAGTTATGGAGGAAGTGGAGGAGATGAGCAAGGTGTTTAAGGATGAGATCTGTGCAGCATGTGAGGAGGTGTGTGGAGTGAGGAGAAGAGGGAGGGGAGTGAAAGGTACAGCATGGTGGACAGAAGAGGTAAGAATAGCTGTGGAAGAAAAGAAGAAAGCATATAGAGAGTGGTTGGGTAGTAGAGGGAATGAAGATTCCGAGAGACAGAAACGAGCGAGGTACGTGGAGAGTAAGAGGGTGGTGAAGAGAGTAGTGAAGGAAAGTAAGAGAAGAGTAGATGAGGAATTTGGAAGGAATCTGAGTGTAAAATGGAGGGAGAGTAAGAAACTGTTCTGGAAAGAAGTCAAGAAAGTTAGGGAAGGTAGCAAGGGAAACAGTAAGGGTGTGAAAGATAAGAATGAGAGAATGCTAGCCGAGAAGCAAGAGAGAGTCGAAAGATGGAGGGAGTACTTCAGTGAGTTGCTAAATGAAAGGAATGAAGAGCCAGCAAAACATAGCTGGATATGGTATGGGAGGGAGAAGAAGAGAAGTAGTGGAGGAGGAGGTGGGGATCAGGAGGTCAGAAGTGTGGGAAGCCATGAAAAGAGTGAAGTTGGGGAAAGCACCAGGAACAGATGGAGTGTGTGGGGAAATGTTGAGGTATGGTGGTGAGATAGTGATAGAATGGGTATGGAAAATGTGCAAACTAGCATGGGAGAAGGGGAGTGCACCCATGACTGGAAGACTGGCATAATAGTCCCCCTATATAAGGGCAAAGGGGAAAGAGGAGTGTGTGGTAACCACCGAGGAATATGTCTTCTAAGCGTAGTAGGGAAGGTATACAGTAGGGTAGTGATTGAGAGAGTGAGAGTGAGAACGGAGAAATGGATAGGCGACGAGCAGGGAGGTTTTAGGAAGGGAAGAGGATGTGTAGATCAGATTTTTACCCTGAATTGTGTTGTGGAGAAGTATCTGGAGAAGAAACAAAAGGTGTATGTTGCCTTTATGGACTTGGAGAAGGCCTATGACAGAGTGGATAGAGAAGGTTTGTGGAAAGTACTTAGAATATACGGAGTAGAGGGCAAGTTGCTGAAAGCAGTGAAGAGCATGTATGAGGGTGCAAAGGCGGCAGTACGTGTGGAGAGTGAGCAGAGCGAGTTCTTTGACCTGAATGTTGGTTTTGAAACAGGGGTGTGTGATGTCCCCGTGGTTGTTTACTGTATATATGGATGGAGTTATGAAAGAAATACTATCAAGAGCAGTGGATGTTGGTGTATCGCTGAAAAGGGAGGGAATTGAGTGGAAGCTACCTATACTGCTGTTTGCGGATGATACAGTTCTGATGAGTGATAATGAATGGGAGTTGCAGGGTCTGGTAAATGAGTTTGGAACAGTGTGCGAAAAACGGAATTTGAAGGTAAATACGGGGAAGAGCAAGGTTATGGTCTTCGAAAGGGGTGAAGTCACAGAGTGTGAGGTGAAGCTGAACAGTCAGGCTATGGAGATCGTCAACTCTTTTAAGTATCTGGGCAGTGTGTTGAGTAAAGATGGGACTATGGATGAAGAGGTGCGGGAGAGGGTACAACAGGGGAAGAGGGTTGTAGGAAACGCTAAAAGCAGTAACAAGAAATAGCATGGACAGTATGGAAGTGAAGAAGTCCTTGCATGACAGTGTGGTAATCCCGACACTGACTTACGGAAGCGAAGCATGGACGTTGGTTGAGAGACTCAGACCAAGAGTGAGAGCAGTGGAAATTAATTACTTAAGGAGTGCGTGCGGAGTTACATGGAGGGATAGACAGACTAATGAGGAAGTAAGAAGGAGGTGTGGTGTGGAGGTAGATGTGCTGGAAAGTGTGAAAAGGAACAACTTGAGATGGTTCGGCCATATGGAACGTATGGAAAGCGAGAGAATGACTAAGAGGGTGTACGAGAGCGAGGTGGAGGGACAGAGGGGGAGAGGTAGACCGAATATGAGGTGGAAGGATGGAGTGAGGAACTACATGAACGAAGGCGGTGCTGGTTGGGGGGAGGGGCGTCGACTGACTGGGGACAGAGGTGCATGGGGGCGGTTGGTTCGTGGCCACCCCTTCGGGGATCACGGCGTCAGGCAATAGATAGATAGATAGACGTTAGTCAAATGTTTTCCCTCTCAGTGTAAGCAAAAATTAACAACCCCAAAATTTTGATATATGTTGTTTTTAATACAGCCAGGCATATAGCTATGCTCTACATGGAAATTCTAGTTACATATTATATAACTTCCAAAGATATAATACCAATAATAAACTATTTATCCTATTATATATACTCTTTTAAAGTTATCCCCTTGAGCGTCATAAGACCCAGATTTGCAACTATGGTATGAGTATTTGTTCAACACAAACCATTAATTTAGTATTAAATAACCTAATCTAGCCCAAGCCAATCAAACCTAACCTAACATAGGTTAGGTTTGGTTCGTTAGGTTAGACCTATACAATTGCCAAAACGTAATGTTTCACTATACATATTTTTGTTTCTAATCCCTTTGACGATTATGATGCGTTTTGACAATTTATTCTGGCTATGACGATTGTATTTAGATTGAGAAGGGTAATTGGACATCTGAGGGACAATTGAGATGGTATTTACCCTATTGTTGCCAACAGATCCTGCCTAAGCAGTATAAAATCGTCTAACGATAAACTGATTAAACGCGTCATGACACTCAAGGGGTAAACTACTATTATTTGGTGCGTGATTCTGTACTCACCATGACTCGAGGATCACAGGCATTGTTGCTTTCGTATAGGCCAAGCAAATACCTCGGGGAGTATCGTTAGTCTCCTGCAGGAATAGTATAGGACCTACCCTATGTTTCTTGACTATGATATTAGCACCTCCAACACGGGCTTCACAATCCTGCAAAAGTAATAATAACCTAATAATAAAATAATACAAAATAATAAAACTACACTCGTTGCAGTCAGATATAGAGTTGCCCACACATCGGATTTTCCAGGATCATATTCACGAAACTCTGCATTTAAATAGTCGATGCGAAAACCATGAACACTACAAATCTATGGAATACAGATTACAGGTTCCGAGTTATGGATGACAGACGGGGGACTGCAGATGGAAGGGAAGTTTGAAATTGAGGGCTAATAGAGACCCTTTAGTTCATAGAGATTGGACTTGGGTTGACATTTTGTGTTGAGGCTTATAACTTGAGAATAGAAAAAGGCTTGAAGTACTCTTTGTTCTTATGAATTTGAGTAAGTTTTAATATAATTTGAACATAATATATTGCCACATATATTATTTTTGCAAGTGCATACACGGTATATGAGCTAATATACGAATGTAATAAACTATCCATTAATAGGAAAATCAGATCTAGCCTCTCATTTATTTTTTATTTATATATAGATTACATAAAATATGGATTTGGAGGGTTGAATTTGCATTAAAAACATTTGATGATTAATTTGCTTATGAAAATCATGCATTTGAGTCTCCAGAATAGTTTTTTGATGCAGAAAGTTGTCTCATCACCTTTTTCTAACGTGTCTGGAAGAGAAAGGGGTCGAAACTAACAATTACAGGTCAGCAGGGATCCATACTGCAACTTCCCCCCACCACAAAACGAAAGAGGGGGACGAAAGCATTAGCAACAACAGACCTCCACGCGGTGACTCATAGGACCAAATTATAGCCTAGGACTCGCAACACAGCTGAGACGGGGAGGGGAGGAGGGTTGGTGGAGAGGGTGGGAGGATAGAATGGGGGAGGGAAGGGAGGAGAGGAAGAAGTGTGGTGGTTCAAGAGAGAGAGAGAGGGGATAGGAGTAGGATTGGTAGGAAGTGTGGTGAAGAAGAATGGAGAGGAGGAAGAGGAATAACAATAGAGAAGAATATAGTAAGAGGGAGCATAAGAAAAGATGGGAGAAGGATGGGTGGGATGGTAGGTGAGAGGGTAGAGTGGGGGGGGGGGGGAGGAGAGGAGGAGAATCGGTAGGAAGTGGGTGGTGGGGGTCAGGAGGAATAGGTGTAGGATTGGTAGGAAGTGTTGTGAAGAAAAATGGAGAGGGGGGGGGGGGGGGTTATATAAGAAGAAGCGACAATATGGTACGAGGGATAATAAGAATGAAGGATAGAAGGGAGAGCATTTGAAGAGGTAAATATGGGAGGAGAGTTGGAGGGTGTAACTGGTTTTGGTAGGCAAGGAGGAAGATAGGTTGTGTCTTGGGACTTGGTTTCAGAGGAATTCAATCCCGTATAGCCTAGTTTTTGCCAATATTATTCTAAACTAGCCTAAGTTAACTGACACTAAGTTCATTTGATCTAGCATAGCCAAACCTAACCCAACCTAGCCTTATCTAATCTACCCTATTCTAACCACAAAGTAAAACAGCTGAGGAAGGAGAGGAAAATAGGAAAGGGGTCAACTCGGTCCCCGATAAATTGAAATTATCCTAGTTAAAATAAACCATTGAAATTTAGTGTTACATAACCTAGCCAAACCTAAACTAACCTAGTGTAGCAAAATGTCACCTAATTTAGCTGTAAATTAGCGTTTAACGTAATTGGCCTAGCCTTACTATACCCTCTAAGTGAAGGGACTTGAGTTCTCTCAAAGAGCCTCCAGTCCTGACGTTATTCTTGACTTACAGTGTGCTGGCTTAATAATTCAATAGGGTTGATAGCCTCTGAAGTCCTATTTTAACTAACTAACTCTAAGCCTAAACTAGCCAAACCTATCTAATCAGTCAGTATGTAAAGAACTTTGAAAATGAAGGCGAGTTGGATTGAGTCACAAGTAGCAGATACACAACAATATCAATAAACGCAAAAAAAAAGAAAAAAAAAGCAGAAGACGCAACCACAAAAGGAAACCGCAAGCGATATGATTCTGTCCAATCCGATTTACAGAACTGGTTTGGAAGGCTACCGAGATGTTGGGCCTTTGTCGTTAAATTAAATGACTGGATTATATACAAGCGATATCAACTAGAATGCAGTAGTGATTAGTACTACTTTGCACTGGGGAGATTGTAGACACCAATCGAGCAAGGCAACACCCAGGGGAAAATTCATTGTCATGTGATAATGGAGTTGCTGGAATCCCTGTTTCATGTGTCTGGCCTCCTTCACTGTTTCTGTTTGTGTTTCACCTACACATAGGCTAAAGTAATCCAGCTAGCTCGCAAAAATCACCACTTATTCCTATACATTTCGCTACACTAAACAAGTACACCACACCTTTTTCCAGAAATGTTTAATACAACTTATCAAATTGTAGTCTTAATATTGAGTCAGTATATAACGTTAAATACACATGACCAAATTGTTATCTTTCTCACAAATGGTGCCATGTTAGAAACGTTTTCTAATGCAACTACAGCTTAGGATCTCCTGGAAGCGTGAGTGGGTAAGAGGCAAAGATACTGGAGAGAAGGATACAAAAAAACACCGGAACGGATTTAATAGAACAGGCTGATTTTCTGGTTCACGGCAGACACAGATATAACCATGATTATTGGCAAGCATTATTATTACTTCATAAGGATAACAAAACAAATATATTGTTTTGTCAAATGAACGAGCTTTAGAAGTATAGGATGCAAGACCTAGTAAGCGAGTACAGTCAGGGAAGCTGATTATCGTAGCAATCAATGAAGAGGGTAGTGACTAGATTGTGAATGCACAATATGGAAAGGAGAGGAAAATGAGGACTTAGAAAGAGTTAGTTAGTTAAAATTGGACTTCAGAGGCTATCAACCCTTCTGGATTATTAAGCCAGCACACTGTAAGTCAAGAATAGCGTCGTGGCTGGAGCCCCTTTTGGGGAACTTCAGTCCTTTGTTAGAAAGAGTATACAGTGATTTAAGGTGTTAGTACTCTGTTCTACAGTTCTGGTGTCCAGTTTGTATCATAGTAGGGTTTGCTAATCATACACACACACACTCACACGGGTCGCTATGGTCCAGCGCTGTGTTTCGCGCTATGCTAACCGCAAGGGGCCGGAGCGAGGGTTCGAATCCACAAGAATCCCAAAGGTTTTTTCGGCCATAGCGACGGAGAGAATTGTATCTTGGTTCCTTCCTAACCAAGCTGCTGTCAGCCTGTGTTAGCCTACACATCTCACCAATACAAAGTGCATCTGCGTATGTATGTACATGGTGGGAAACCAGGCACCTCACGGTCGCCAAAGGTCGCATGTGACCTCGTAGTTAAGGTAGAATAAGTATTGTACTGTACCTAGGTTTAAGAAACACTCTGTAGATTTTCAGCCTCAGGGCTGCAATGAACAATAAACCAACAATTACTATTATTAAAAGTATTATTACACACACACACACACACACACACACTCCAACAGCTTCCTCTCTCTCCAACACTCCTTCTCACCTCTCAACACACTTCGAAAAGAGATAGATACGAGGTTCCGTTATAAAACGCTTATACCTCAAGGTTCCATAGGGATTGGGCCCAGACGGCATTGGGCCCAGACGGCATTGGGCCCACGGGATTGGAACCTAACCTAACCTAACCTAACCTAAGTGGGCCCAATCCCGTATGGGCCCAATCCCGTGGTCACCATACCTCAATACCTTCACATGACCTGACTTAACTATAGTCTAGCTTGTCTCCGTCCAACCTCAGTAATGGTTCCTCCAAGCCTTCATCATTGTTCTTTTTCTCCTTCGCCATCTTTCCTCTTCTCTTTCTTCTTCTAAGTAGTTTTCGAAAGAATGGACCAAGGGATACAACACCAAAGGCAACGCTGCATGACGGGCGACCATGATGCATGAGATGGTAATGGCAAGAACAAAGAGGCGGGGGGAGGGGGGTGAGCTTGCCTGAAGAAGAATGAACCATGGGGCGCGTTAAGTGATAAAGCAATATGGGTCCTGAATACTAATGATACTGCTGACAATTTATGGTCTTTGAGAAGCAATGTGATGTATTGGATTATGCATAATATTGTGTATTATTAATTTATTTATATTATTGGTGAACTCTACCATAGATGATAGGTGAGTTAGTTTATGTGATTAATAATACAGTTTATATGATTAATGATAGTTTAGGAGAGAACAAACGGGATGATTATTAATAAATACCAGTTTTATCCGGGAAGGAAAGGAGTTGATTAAAGAGCGATTTGAAAAATGCAAGTAAAGAATATTAAATCGTAAAATAATAGGGTCCAGATTCCAATATTTTTGAAGGGTACGAGTGGGGTGGGGTTTATAATCGATGACGAACTGCAGAGATAAATATAATAATATTAAAGACTGGTATGGTTGCATTCAGAACTGGTCGACCTTCAGCTCAACTCAGGTTACACAGGATAGAATCGTGGAGAAGAAGAAGTTCTAAAAGGAGGAGGAGGAGACAAAAATAGGCTAACAAAGAGGACAAGTATTAAACAAACAGGAATGAAGGAAACGGTAAGCAGTTTTAACATGTTCATTATAAGCGTTTCGACTTCTCAAAAGTCATCATGAGGATCTACAAAATGAGAAGTAAAAACGTTGTATAAAGCTGTTTGTGATTACCCTAGTCCTCCTCTTTCTCCTTAGACTATGATTCCTAAGGAGCAAGCCAGTTTCTCTAGTTTATAACATTATCTCTGTGTCTTCCTTCCAATGCAGGTGGTTTTCCCACTCTCCTCCTCCTCTTCTTCTTCTTCTTCAGTAATAATATTCTGTGTGATGTCCAAACAATTCAACCCAGTATCTCCCCACCAACTGTTAGGTTAGGGTAACTTAGATTAGTTTTATATATTGGCGCTGGTTTACTTAGCCTTGGTTGATTGGACACTGGTTGGAAGCTACTGGTTGGAAGCTACTGGTTGAGGTATCCGAGAACCGTGTTTAGAAAATAGCCTGTCTTTTTCTCCCTTCCCAAGCGGCCCTGAATTCGACACTATCATCGATTAATACTTTTAATTGCTGGTTGTAAGGGAGGCAGGGTCGGGGAGCCAGCTTACTTTATGCAACCTAGGCGAGGCAGTGTGTGCAGTTGCCCACAAAAAAAAAAAAAATGTAGCCTGTCCATGATTTTATGCATGGAAAGAAATTAGTACGATTGCTTTGTGCATGTCGTTTGTTCAGGGTGTCAAACGAAAGCCGAGTCCATTATTTTTAGTCGTTGTTCTTGTGTATCCAAAGTTAAAATTATGGTGTATAGTTCAAATTATGTCTTTGGAAGTGATAACAATGCCCAAAGCAATGATAGTTTATGCTATTTTTCTTGTATTCCTTCTCATATTCATTCAAGTCTTCAAATAGTTTATATGATTAATTAACGGTATATAACAATTAACGGTATATAACAATTAACGGTATATAACAATTAACGGTATATAACAATTAACGGTATATAACAATTATTTCTTTCAAGTCACTCGCTGTTTACGCTTCCATCATTAAAACCATGGAGTGGTACCGGTATGAACACCTGTATAATCACGGTCAAAAATCATGTTCTAACTCCATTTATTTGTTTTTATTTTGTATTAACTCTGGTTAGTTCACTCGTTATAAGTGAAAAGAAAGAACCTTTAGAATACACAATGAAAACCTATATATTTAAGATTTGTTCAATCGCGCTACTAAAGCTCTCCGCCATTAATTATCACGGAAAGGGAAAGAACTCTGGTCAACAGATTATACAAACTGTTCTTAATGAAACAACATTAAGTAATGTACACCTAAGGAACGCAAATGTATAATTGTGTAATATTTGCCTAACATCTACTTTTGTATTATATAATTTACTATTATTTTATCTTTGTTTATTTTTTTTAATCTGCTTACCGTTATAAAATCTCATGCACTTGTCAGCGTTATATATATTTATTAACCCCTTCTGTACCGGCGACGTCTTTTTAATTTCATTCTAGCTATATTAAGACGACTGTGTGCAGTTTAAGTAGGATCTATGGTAGTTAAAAAGGTAAGTATGATTGTTTAAAGCCTTTTATTTGTTCGAGGCCCTTTTGAAACCGAATAAAATCGTCTAATAGAAGCCATATTAAGGTTAAAAGGACGGCAAAGGTACAGAAGGGGTTAATGATTTGTTAGTATTATTAATCTGAAGTATATTATACACTGGACAGCGAAGGGGCACTTCTACCTTAACTCGATTGCATAAAAACTAATTTACAGCCAAGGAGAGTTAGTAAGGTAAGGGTCCAAAGATGGGAGAAAAAATTGTGGGGAGGTAATGGGGCGTATGGTAAAAGGGGAAGGGGAGCCGCGGTGATCGAAGGAAGAAATTTATGCGAAGAAAAACAGAAAAGAAAGGGGCAATGAAGGGGGCCGGGGAATTAAAGGATCGAAGGGAGGGAGAGGGCAGGTAGCATATGGATAGACAGACAGTGACATGTTATAATATATACGATATACAAAGGATACAAAGCATATACTACTAGGAAACGAAGGAGTATATATATATATGAAGGCCTAAGTAAAGAAAGGGACTTACAGTACATATACGAAGATGAAACAGGAATGTTTGATGAACAATATGAACGTAAAATATAAACAAACAATTAAACATTACTTAAGTGTTAAAAGTACTTGGCAAAATTTAGGAAGTTGGTGAGATTACCTTCAGAAGTTAATATTCATACTTACTGTAAACATAGGTTATTATTTTTTGAAGGATATGGATAGATATGCAGTTGTTGTTATGAGTGCTAGGATATAGACTGTTGATGTTGTCTTGGGTTGAATTGAAACTTTTTAAGGGAGCCCACCTCGCTTTTTTTCTCTTTCTCTCCCTCTCTCTTTGGCTTGTATTCATTCGGCCCCATTCAGCCTACTGTTTTAAGACGTTTACCCGCATCCAGGTGTCAATATTTTCCTGGCAAGAGGTAGCGAGCCAGCATATATATATTTTTGTTTTGACAGCAAGCTAAATTTGTACATTTTTTCGATAGAAAAATGTGTTCGGCGAAGCCGGATTTCTCCATACAATGCTGACTCGCTTTCGCTCGCCAGGAAGAAATTGACACCTGAATGGGGATAAACGTCTTAAAACAGTTGGCTGAATGGGGCCGAATGGATACAAGCCAGAGAAAGAGAGAAAAATAAAAAAAGGCCGGTGACCCCCTTAATTCTTATTTGATAATTTAATTTCGGAAGTTCTTATAAATTTGTCGAGGCTTCAATAAATACCAGAATTACTGAGTGTGACTACACATGCTTTGTATTGGGTAATGTCAGTTTTCTTTTATTATGCCGATGTGCGGAATTAGTAATAGTGCAGTACAATTATATATAAAAACTTCGTCGTTTGCAAGTTTAGTTATTTCTTCTATTGTATTAATAATTATTAATTGTCACCTCTCTCTCTCTCCTTCCACCTCTCACTCTGTCCTTCGACCTCTCCCTCTCTGTTCTTCCACCTGTACCTTCTGTCCTTCCACCCCTTCCTCTCTGTCCTTCCACCCCTCCCTCTCTGTCCTTCTACTCCTCCCTCTCTGTCCTTCCTCCTGTACCCTCTCTCCTTCCACCTCTCCCTCTCTGTCCCTCCACCTCTCCCTCTCTGTCCCTCCACCTCTCCCTCGGTCCTTCCACCTCTCCCTCTCTGTTCTTTCACCTCTCCCTCTCTGTCCTTCCACCTCTCCCTCTCTGTCCTTCCACCTCTCCCTCTCTGTCCTTCCACCTCTCCCTCTCTGTCCTTCCACCTCTCCCTCTCTGTCCTCCCACCTGTACCCTCTTGAAATTTGCCATTCAGAGTTCTTTTGAAGTTGTCCCAAGAGGGTGCACCTTTCAGCCTCTGTCGCCGCATGTCATGGGTAGTGAGTCAGACAAAAGATAAACAATATACCTACCGTTTAGATACTGGCTATGGTAGATACCGTGATGAACAGGCTAAAGAAAACTTCTATCAAGGAAGGTTTGGTAATTTTTTGTTTTAAATCATGATAAACAATAACTTATACTGTAAATACAATACATTAATTGAAAGTAAAATATATATTATGCATTTAAAGCCAAACACACACACACACACACACAAACACTAAGACTTTAACTTGAAAACCTTGATTACCGCTGATGCTTGCAGACAAATATACAACGATTGAATAATTCAGTTACAAATAATAATAATAATAATAATATTTATTCAGTTAGCAATTTACAGAGTTGGTACCACATAGTACATAGTATGTTACAAATATGACATGTACCAGCCTTGCATAATTCCAACTAAGGATAGCCCAATAAGGCCGTTAGGCGTATTTCCATTGGGGTCCTTGTGGGATTAGGTTAGCTGGGGAAAATGGGGAGGATAAAGAAATAGATACTCTAGAGAAAGTATTTCTAGGGGGTTATTTTAAGATACCTTACATCCTATAGTAAATATCAGTAATCCGTAATCAGTAATCATTTCAGTTTGGTTTGTCTATCTCTTATGTCGCATTTAGTAGTAGACATAAGCTTGGTGCTCCCTTCTCGCAGCTGTCCGGTTCAGGTGTTCCTTCAGGCTACGTCTGAAGGAATACAGTGTTCTCTTTTCACGGACTGACTGGGGTAGATCGTTCCAGTCTTTGATGGCGGTGAAGAAGAATGTTTGCTTACCCTGTCCTTGGATTCTCGGGACCTTAAAATTAAACATCCTGTTTCTTGTATTATGTCCACTCCTCTCATTTGCTTTAACAAAATAACTCTTTAGATAGTCTGGAGCTCTGTCATAGAAAATTTTGAAGGCATTATAAAAGCGCTTGGCAGAGGGTCTTTTTGGTCGCCGTGGGCAAGCATCCCACCTGTCTATACAGGTATTTTATACGTGCTCTACACTTACTCAGGATAGATTCCAAAATTGTTTCACCTGACAAACTCGCGTCCAGTTTTAGTCCGAGATATTTAACTTGTGACACTGTTGTTATAGGAATATCATTACAGTTGACCGAGAAGCCCACAATGTCTTTCAGTTTGTGTTTTGTTCCACATAAGATGGCTTCCGTCTTGCCCAGGTGATGAGATAGTCTATTGTCCACTAGCCATTCACTATATGATTCTAGTTCTTTGGAAAGTGAAGCGACACTAATGAATGAGCCCACGATATCATTGTCTTGGTTATGTGCAGCATGGGAGAGAGAGAGAGATTCTGTTTAATGATGACTGAGAATAATCTGGTCTTTAGCTAGTGATATTGTATTTGTATAGCGTATTTTTCACTTTGTTCAGAATCATATGTATCAGTGTTTAAATAAAAATACAAATCACACACACACACATATTGATGGACTGCCATCGAAATTGGTAGAACTAAGAGATTTAGTTAATTCTAAGAAACCACATATACAGCAATATGTTTAACAGGAACAAAATTGAATGACAAAATTGGGAATGTAGTTATAGGTGTGGATGGATATCATATATGGAGGAGGGACAGGACAGGCAAAAAAGGAGGAGGTTTGATGATTTTGACAATGGAGGATCTACATGCTAGGGAAGAGGAAGTAATTGACATAGACAAACACGAAACAATAGCCATTAAAATTTCGCTAGGTGAAGAACATTTGCTAATCATTAATGTGTATATGCCACCACTAACCAGTGCTTGGCATAAGGATGATTATGAAGAACTAACATATAAAACCATACAAAATTTAGATATGTTACTACAACAATCTGAAAGAAGGCATTATAGAGTATTGTTAGTGGGTGATTTTAACTCTAAAGATATTGACTAGCTAAACATGGAAACTAGAGGGGAGAATCATACCTGGAGTAGTAGATACTTTACTTAATGATGGAATTTTTCATGCATCAGCACGTTAATGAACCAACCAGAGTGCGAGGAGAGGACATACCGTCGATTTTTTATTTAATCTTTACTAGAACAGATAATGAAATTGTGAGTTTGGAGTACATGCCTCCACTCGGTAAAAGTGACCATACTCTATTGAGTTTCCGGTTTATTGTTAATTATGACATCACCAAGGAGAGGGAGGAGCACAAACAAGACAGACTAAATATTGCAAGAGGTAATTATGAGCAACTGAGGCAATTTTTTAGGCAAATAAATTGGCAACAAGAGTTAGAGGAACGTGATGTAGAACAGCAATATAACTATTTTATCGAGGTGTATAACGAGGGAGTATCGAGAAATATACCCAAACAAAAGGGAAATCAGAGAAGGGGAAACAGAGAATGGTTTAACGAGAGATGTAGACTAGCCAAAGAGAGGAGAGATCTGTTATGGAATAGATATAGGAGACATAACACAAAACAGGCATATCACAAATACAAGCAGGCAAGAAATGGGTATACCCAAGTACGAAGAAAAGAGGAAGCAAATTATGAAAAAGATATAATAAACAGAAGTGATAAAGAACCTAATCTTTTTTACAGCTATATTAGAAGGAAACTAAAAGTGAAAGATAAAATACAGAGAGTTGTTGTGGATGGTGAAGTTTATGATCACGAACAAGCAATAAGTGAAGTATTTACCCATACAGCCCCACCGACGCGCCTGACGCGTCGGCGCGTTTTTTTTTTTTTTTTTTTTTTTTTAATATTCCAACTTACTTCCTCTCGGGCATAGGCTGAGAGCCTTAACATTCACCGCTTTACAATGAACAGTGAAGCCCGTGAGGTCTTGTTCCAGTCTAGGGAGTGAGACATGTGAAGCACGTAGAGTACAACGAGCACCTGCCATCTTGCCTTCACATGAGGCACGGTGCTCACTCATGGCCCGAAACGACCCCATCTCTGAAGCCACCTCGTTCCCGTGCTTCACTGTCTCATCCCCTACATTCGGACTCTCACACTTACACACACACAACGCCACCTGTTGAGCAGATAACTCATCAGGCATTTCACCCCTATAGCATATTTTGAATATGGGAATATTCATACAGTGCTATTTAATCAGGGAACAATAAGGGTAATTTTATTGACGTTTCGGTGGGCTTGTGGTAATGCACTGATACTAGGTACAGCACAAATTCCATCCCAATAATATCTTCCCATTGATACATCAGGATTTGAACCCGGGACCTTTGGATTACCAGGCCAGTGGCAAGACCACTCCACCACACCTCCCCTCTAGATGATCCTCTAAATTACCGACCAGTGTCCCTCACGAGTGTAGTGTGCAAGGTCTTGGAGAAGTTGATTAGAAAGAGATGGGTAGAACACTTAGACAAAAATAGTTTATTATCAAGTAAGCAATTTGATTTTAGATCAGGTAGGTCATGTGTGACTAATTTATTAAGTTTCTATGATAGAGTTAATGAAATAGTGCAAGAGAGAGAGGGCCGGGTGGATTGCATCTGTTTAGATTTTAAAAAGGCCTTTGATCGTGTTCCACATCAACGGCTATTATTGAAACTAGAAATGAAAGGCGGAATTGGAGGATCACTTCTTAAGTGGATGAATGATTTTCTTGTTGGAAGAAAGATGAGAACAGTAGTCAGAGGACAATTTTCAAGTTGGAAAGAGGTTACGAGCGGAGTACCGCAGGGTGCTGTTTTAGCACCGATCATGTTCCTGCTGTATATTAATGATATGCCAAATAACATCAGCTCGGAAAGTTATGTTAACCTGTTTGCTGATGATGCAAAGTTACTTAGACAAATAAGAGATCAAGATTCTTGCGTGGCTCTGCAGCAGGATGCCACAAGTATTTTCGAGTGGAGTAAAATTTGGCAAATGGATTTTAATGCAGAGAAGTGTCATGTCATGGAGATGGGTGAAAGTCAAAGAAGGCCGCATGGAATATATAAAATAGGTGAAGAAGAGCTTAAACCTTCAAGGAAAGAAAAAGATTTGGGGGTAATAATAAATCCCAAACTATCACCTGAAGATCACATAAACGAGAAAGTGAGAAACGCTTATGGACTGCTAGCCAATGTTAGGGTTGCTTTTTTTCATACGTGGATTTGGATATGATTAAAAAACTAATAGTTACCTTTATAAGACCCACATTAGAATATGCAACAGTTGTATGGAGTCCACATCTGAAAAAGCACATAGATAAACTGGAAACAGTTCAGAGGGCAGCAACAAGATTATTTCCAGAATTGAGAGGGTGCAGCTATGAAGAACGACTGGAAAAGATAGGCCTTACTACATTGCAAGATAGAAGAGAACGCAGAGATATGATCACGATGTACAAATGTGTTAACAAGATTGACTGGATTGACAGGGAAGACTTCATCATACTATCAAAAGGAAGAACGAGAGGCCATGCATTCAAACTGGTGGTCAAGCCTTGCAAGAAGGATGTGAGAAAATGTGCCTTTCCTTTTATAAGCATAGGAAAGTGGAATTCACTCCCAGAAAAGGTAGTGTGTGCCAAGAGTATAAGTCAAAGTAAAATATGATAATATGAGGTTGGAAGACGGGACATCACGAGCTTAGGCTCACTCCTGTAAAATTACAATTAGGTAAATACAATTAGGTAAATACACACACACACACACACACACGCGCGCGCGCGCGCGAGAGCGTAGGAAGGGACTGGAGATCTCGGAAAGTGGCTCCATTTCTGAAAATATATTGACTTACAATGTGCTGGTTTAATAATCCAATAGGGTTTATAGTCTCTGAAGTCCTATTTTAACTAACTAATATAACACACACAGATACACATGCAGAGAGAGAGAGAGAGAGAGAGACTGCGAGACAGACAGAGAGAGAGAGACTATCTGGACCACTTGAAGAAGAGCACTTCATGTGATACTACCGGTACATGCCCTGGCTAGATAACAACTACTTCTATTATCACTACGACAGGGCCAGTCTGACGTCATGTGTGGGAAAGCTAACTTGTATCTTTAGTATTTTTATATTTAGTATTTATTTTGCTTGAGTGTAATTTAACTAGAGATATTCTTCTTATTATTATTATTAATAATATTATTATTTGTATATTTATTATTATTGTTATTATTTATTATTATTTTTTTTATTTTTCCTTTCTCGTGTCTCTTGCGGGGATGGTGTGCCAGTAAATCTGTTGACTAAGGCAAACTGACAAATTAAAATCGAGAGATTAGATATTAGGGACAATTGTAGTATTATTTTATTCATGTATAATTGATAATTATAGGTTTTGAACATGCCTGGTGTCTGGTGTTGCGTGGCACTTCATCTTTACTTATCACAAGCAATCACGTTGTAGAAAATGGCTGTCTTTAATCTCTACCTTAATTCTTCGTTCCTAATCTTTTTTTCCTCTCAAACGCTAAGAAACATAGACTAGACGCGTATCCTGTAACATTTCTTTCCCTTCACAGCGCCTAATACCAAACGAATATTGTGGGTATGAATGTTGTTTATAGAGATTAGACGGATTAGCACTCCCATTTCTGAAGCTATCATCATTTTTCAAGCTATTTCGTCCATTAACGGCGCTGCGAAGGGAAAGAATTGTTTATGAATACCACCCATGATTATATTTTCCCTACTCCCTATCCCCCCACAAATCATAATCAATGGATCTAGTGTTGCGTGATTTCGTTAGCAACCCTCTGTAATGTTATGGGATGATCGTCTGCCCAATGCTGATCTATACGGCATCCCATTTCCCTGGCACGCATAAAAAGGGAGAGCAAGGAGAAATTGAAAGTGAGAAAATTGCGGCAGGGTCATGTTTCGAGCAATTATCTCCCCCTAGTTCGTAATTACTCTCTCCCCTTTCCCGATTTACCTCCCTTCTCTCCCAATTACCCATTCCCTAATCATCGCCACGCTTCCATTCTTGTATCATCATCATCATTATTTTCTTCTTTTTTCTCGTGGACGTGGCTGGCGTAACTGGTGCCTGGACAATTCAACCAATAAATCTGTTCAACCAGTAGACCTTTTCAACATGTAGACTTTTCAACCAGTATACCTTTTCAACCAATATACCTTTTCAACCAGTATACCTTTTCAACCAGTAGACCTATTCAACCAATATACCTTTTCAACCAGTAGACCTTTTCAACCAGTAGAAATTATCAACCAGTGACAATTCAAGCAATACTCGTAAATTTGATTGGGTTAGATTGAATTTGGTAATGAATTTAACTTGGCACTAGTTGAGTTGACCTTGATTGAGATCATTATATTGGTTGTTTGAAATGGTCTTCGTCATCATCATCATTATCTTATTTCTTTCTCCTCCTCTTTCTGCTCCTTCTTCTTCTTCTTCTTCTTCTTCTTCTTCTTCTTCTATAGATCTTGTCCTTAATTCTGGTTGGTTCTACAAGATGGCATTTGTGTCGGCGCTAGTAAGTTGGCCTAAGATAAAAGTTAAAAGAGAAGGATAGTGATAGAAAGAGTAACTGGATCTTACTTCCAGCTCCCCTCTCACACAATTCCCCCTACGGTATATCTTTCTCAGAACCTTGGAACCTTTAGGTGGCACCCTTCCTCTCCCTAAAATTCTGGGTATAATCCTTTCCCTTTTCCATTCTCGTTTCTTTCTTCTTGTTTCAGAGGTGGCAGGCTTAACTACCCACCACACCTTTGATCTGCGTTCTTCCAGTCCCGGCCTTCATGCAGCTTAGCCCAAAGTTTTATTTATATTCTGTGTGTTGCTGTTATTGGCAAATGTACGCTCGGATGCCATAGTCTCTTGCCCACTTTTGGATATTCATGGAATATAGTTTATCTATGGTAATGAATTAATGGATATAATTTTCTATACATCAATTCCAAAACTATATGTACTATTTACGGAGAAACAAGTTCAATCCAAAAATCAATCCAGATACTTTAATTGTATAAAGAAAAACACATGGGGTCCACGAATTATTGCGAGTGGGCTACACAATATGGTATTTTAGTGTACTACGAGAATTTGTCAAAACGAACAAAAATAACATACCGGTAATTATGTGTTTGTTTAATTAACAACTTCCTGTTTATAGTTTTGTTCTTATTATTTCATTAGACTAACCAAGATTAGCCCAATCTAACTTTAACAAATCCAGCCTTTTCCGTCCTAACCTAAATAGTTAAGTGTACTAAACCTATTTACCCTATCATAACCTAACTAACTTAATCAAACATAACATGCCGTAGTAGCTTCAGCTAGTTTTAACTAAGTCTCTGCAATCCTAACCAAGCTAACTTAATGTAACCTAACCTACCTACCTAAGTTAATCTAAAAGTTCTAACCCATGTTATGCCTCTCCAAACCTAACCAAGCTATCCTGATAAATAACTTAATCTAACCTAATCTACCTAACTAACAAATTCTAATCCAAACTATCTATGTCTCTCCTATCCTAACCCAGCAAACTCTTATCTAACAGGGTCCCGTTTTCTTTTGTTTTATTCTTACGATCTTATCTTTCTATGGCTAAATTTCTACAACGGTCGGGTTTCGTTGCATGTCTGGGGAAACCGATGATGTATTTCGACAACACAGTTTTATTCATGGTTACTAACACGCACACACACGCCCACACGCAATTATACACACGCATGCTTATATATTCACACCCTTCGCACGCACATAGGGGGAGAGGGACGGGCCCACATGTAAATAAATACACACACACACACACACACACACACACACACACACACACACACACACACAGAGTTATTACCTAGCGTTTTTTTATTTTTTGCTATTTATCTATGTAATTATAGAGAACTCGATAACGACTCAAAAATATAGATTAAGTTATACAATTCTGCTGGCCTTTATCGACTTAAGAATATCTAAAATAACGTGAATAAAACTACGAACGTGCTGGTAACTGTAGATATTTGCAACCCCCCCCCCCTCACACACACACATACGCGCACACATATATTCTCTCTCTCTCTCTCTCTCTCTCTCTCTCTCTCTCTCTCTCTCTCTCTCTCTCTCTCTCTCTCTCTCTCTCTCTCTCTCTCTCTCTCTCTCTCTCTCTCTCTGTGTATGTATGTATGTATGTATGTGTATATGTATGTATATGTGTATGTATATGTATGTATGTGTATATGTATATGTATGTATATGTATATGTATATATATGTATGTATGTGTATGTGTATATGTGCATATATGCATATATAGTTTGTAAGGCCAGACTGCCTAGTAAGGACCTTGAGGTCTGTGTATCTATGTAGCTCTCTCTCTCTCTCTCTCTCTCTCTCTCTCTCTCTCTCTCTCTCTCTCTCTCTCTCACACACAGACTTATACACAAGGTCATGCATATATTACGCACGTACTCACATAAGATGTGTGCATATTGTATAAACAAATCATGGGTCGTTAAAACATCGTTACTCTCTCTCTCACACACACGCAAGTTCACACCCATAAATACACACACACAGACACACGCACACACTTATATATACTTATTCAGAAATACACAAGCACACTCATAAAATCATGCATACACACAGATACGAACACTATTTATATCTATCTATCTATTTACTCAGGCCCAATCCCCACCTTTCGAACACATACTCGCTAGTAGGCTACACATACACTCACCGAAGCATACTGTACGTACACACAGTATATACCAAAATACAGTAATTATTATTATTATTATCACATTATTATTACACACACACACATACTGTACATACACTCATATGCAAGCAGGCACCCACGAGCTTTAACGCTAGGATGCACACCAGCACCTCCCGTAATTAGATATATAAATAGTGTTTACCTTTTTACTCGTGTAAAAACTTAATAAATACTCTGATTTATGGGGCACTTTTGAGAGAGAGAGTAGAATAGAATAGTGCGTATGTATGTATCTGCGCGCGCGCGCGTGTGTAATAAAAACAAATGATAGAAAAACAAAGGGTAGAACTAACAGTGTTGAGATGCTACTGTTGTTTCGAGCTTTACGGGGTTGAACTTTTTGCCCTCCGAATATGTGGCGTCCTGTTTTCGTTTTAAGCATTCCATTTCTCGGTGTGGTCATCCTCCACCACAAACACACACACACACTCTCTCTCTCCCCCCCCCCCCCCACGTATAAATTATTGTATGTATCATACATTTATTGAAAGCCAGTATCTCTAGTTTTGTTTTATTGTTTTTACTTAAATTTATTTTTCTTAATAATTGTTGTTACACGTTACACCATAAATGTATCAGTTATTCTGTATAAATATAATATACATCATCTGTAGAAGCAACTTGGTTGAGCCCAAGAACTTTCAGTCTTCTACTGTACGTCTCACTTATCCGCTTGTTCTTCCTCTGTCCAGTTGGTCTTCTTTCCTACTTACTCCATCCATCTGGATCTGGATCTAGACAATGGAGCACTCTTGGTTGAGCCCGAGAACTGTTCATCTCCTACTGTACTTCGCACTTCTCCACTTTATCTTCCTCTCTCCAATCTCCTATTTTACTCAAGCCATCATAATCATCGTCGTTATCATTATAGCAACCTGTATCAAAATTGTATGCGGATACCGCCCTCATACATTTGAAAACTGACGGAATGATCATCATTATAGTAACCTGTATCGAAATGTTATGCGCATACCGCCCTCATACATTTGAAAACTGCCGGAATTATCTCTGATCGACAACTATAGTTAAGAGAAAAACCCGAAACGGAATTAGTTTTCCCACAATTTGTGGTATTCCCAAGCCATTTTACTTTCCCCTACAATGTGTATCATCTACTCCAGAGACGCATTAATACCCGAAGTCTACCTGAAGTTGTTTCGACCACGTTTAGCGGCCTCGGCGAGAGCTGCTTCCCCCGAGTATGTTTGCTGCCGATTTTTGATGCTGCAAGCTATTCGAGGGAGCAGCTCTCACCCCCGCGAAGCATGACTGATCAAGCACCGACTTGAGACGGTTGTCCAAGGCTTTCTTAAAGGCTTCCGTTGGCACGTCCATCAGGTTTCTCCACACGGATTCCACATTAGCTACGCGGATGACGTAACGCAAATAACAAATTATTAAGGGGATACTCAACTCAGTCAGTCGGTCAGTAGCCATCCCTTACTCGCACAAGGGATAAGGAGGATCAGCAAGAGACAAGAGAAAGGAAAAAGAAGCGACAGGAGAACACATAACAGTTTGCTTGATAACTAACTATGTATAATAAAACCAGTTGGGCAGCCGAGTTCACCAACAGATTCGAAAAACGATGGGAACTAAAACAAACATTGCCCAATTTACAGTTATCTCACTAAACTCAAAATGCGATGACATTTTAATCAAAGATGGGAATGCTATGGATTTCAAAACTCACGGAAAATAATATTTAAATCCTACGAGTTTGAATCTAATCATAAAGTATATTTTATGCTGAATATCATAATTTAGCAATAGGCCAAAAATGTAAAAGAATTGAGAGCTGTGGTGTTGTTTGCGTGACCTGTTTTCTTTACGTCTGTAGGAACTTCCGTTTTGAATTAAAGTTGTAACAGGTACACTGGAATGCCATACATACCCTCTACCCCATTCATAAATTATTTGCTTGGACTTCACCTTATTCTAATTATGAGTATAGCCTATCTCTGGAAACGTATTTCTGAATATAATTTCATATACATCAACTACAAAAAAAAAAAAAAAACGTGGACGTCATCTACACCGATTTTGCTAAGGCATTTGATAAATGTGATCACGTTATTATTGCACACAAACTTAAAGCAAAAGGGACAACAGGTAAAATTGGAAGGTGGATATACAACTTCCTCGTGAACTGAAAACAATCAGTAGCAGTAAACCAAGTAACATCTGAGCCTTCGGACGTCAAAAGCTCAGTTCCCCAAGGAACAGTACTAGCGCCCCTTCTTTTCCTCATTCTAATAAGTGACATAGATGCCAACACAAGACACAGTACAGTATCCTCCTTTGCGGATGACACGAAACTGAGTATGATAGTAAAGACACAGGAAGACACGGGCCGGCTGCAAGAGGACATAAATAAGGTATTCCAGTGGACCAGGGAAAATAACATGCAATTTAATGAAGACAAATTTCAATTAATACGATACGGAGATAAGGATTTCGTTAAAAAGAGCACAAGTTACATAACAGAATCCAATCACATAATAGAACGTAAAGACAATGTGAAAGACCTTGGGGTGATAATGTCTGAAAATATGGGATTCAAAGAACGTAACCAGGTCAAAGTTGCAGCTGCGAAACGGCTAACAGGTTGGATTCTACGAACATTTAGAACTCGCGGTGAATTGCCTATGATAACACTTCAAATCCCTGGTGCTACCGCGGCTAGAATACTGTAACGTATTAACATCCCCATACAAATTAGGTGAAATTAATGACTTAGAAAGTGTACCAAGGAACTTCGCCTCACATATAAACTCAGTAAAACAGTTACACCATTGGGATCGCTTAAAACAACTCAAACTGTATTCGTTGGAACGTAGAAGGGAACGATACTTAATGATATATACGTGGAAAATCGCAGAGGGTTTTGTACCAAATCTACATACACCAATAACAATGAAATTCAATGATAGGAGAGGCTGGGAATGCGATATCCCCAAGATGATAAATCGGGGGCTATGGGCTCTCTGCGAGAGGGCTGGTTATCACATAGAGGAGCACGTCTCTTCAACAAACTCCACGGCGAGTGAGAGACATGAGAGGTGTCTCGTTAGACAGCTTCAAGAGAGCTCTCGATGTCGAACTACAAAATGTGCCAGACGAGCCCATCTTCACAAGGGTGCGCTCCACCTCTTCGAATAGTCTGCTGCACCAATTCTCAAACAACAACGAAGGGCAGTGCCACTAGCAAGAGTGGCGAACTCCACATAGGTGAACATGGTAGGTAGGTACAACAAATATATATTATGTTTATTGGAAAACAGGTTTTATCAAAAAAAATATCCAGATAGTAATAATTGCCTAAATAAAACCATAGGGGGTCCACGAATTCTTATGAATGGGCTAAAGACTATGGTATCCGTTCCAGGGCAGTAATTCCCTTTCCAATGTTCCCTTACCCACTCTAAACCACTGTTTGGACACTTGATCCTCAGTGTTTTGGAGGACAAGCAACCTAGAAGGGTCACTAGATCTGTTGTTGCTTGATTTCCTTTGTACTCCTTTGTAGTACAGTACCCTACAATGATTTATTATTATTTTAGTACAATGGCAGGGTATTTCTAAAGTTGAATACTATCGTCTAGTGGAAGCTAAAATATTTGCGTAGAAAATCGTCTTCGAATGTATTACAATCATTTTTAAACTCTTTGGACTATGGAAAATCTTCCTTGTTAAATTGTGCTACAATCGTCAAACTGTTAAAAGAGAAAACGGAAAAGGGGTCTTGGATTAAAAGGATTAACTTTTTTCTCACTATTCCTACCACCATCTTTTCTCCTTTGAGATTGGTATAATGAAATCGGCTGGTGGTTGCTACGTTATAAGCAAAGACTGAGTATCGGGTTAATCGTGTTGAATGTGTTCCCTCACAATCCCTGCCACCCTTGTTGCCCCCTCGAGGCTGGTTATAAACATCTACGAAACATGTGTAGTTAAGGACTCGGCTACACAAGGGACTCTCAGTGTGTGTGTGTGTGTGTGTGTGTGTGTGTGTGTGTGTGAGAGAGAGAGAGAGTGTGTGTGTGTGTAAGTATGACTGTGTGTGTGAGAGAGAGAGAGAGAAGGAAGAGTGTGTGTGTGTGTGTATGCTGTGAGAGAGAGAGAGAGAGAGAGAGAGGGTGGGGTAGGATAGGATATGTGTGTAGGGGAGGGGAGGTAGTTAGTTATTTGTGAAATTGTATGAATGTAACAGTATGCTTGTGTGTGTTGAGGGTCTCGTGGGACACACACACACACACACACACACACCCAGAGAATGTCAACAAACACCCATCCCGGCATAGAAAACGAGCTAAGGGGTAGAAGCTGTTTCTTTCAACAACTTACACAAGCTCAAGGCACACACAAATATACAACCATAATCCTGTTAGCCAGAATATACACGCTAGAAATTGTACAAGTGAATTCTTAACCCCTTCTGTGATAGCGACATACTGATGAAATATGTTTTTTTTAATAGTTCTACTGCCTGAGTTAATTTATAGTCAGTCGTGTTCACTAGCCGGTGCCTAAGGATATAAAAATGTCACAGGAAAAACATGTTATCCAGCGAAAAATTACGATAAAAGCCTTATCTCGTATGTGATACCCCCTTTAACACAAAGGAAAACTATGTAAGTGAATTCCCAACTTGTTTACGCTGGTACCGGTACTCTCTATCAAACAAACTTGTTAACCCCTTCTATACCGGTGACGTATTTTTTATTTGATTTCAGCTACATTTAGACAATTTTATTCAGCTTAAGAGCGTCGTCTACCAATTTAAAGGGTACAAACTAGCTCAATCCGCTTATCTACCATACATTCTTCCTAAGCCTAATAAAATTGTCTAAATGTAGCTAAAATCAAATGAATAATACTTCGCCGGCAAGGAAGGGGTTAATGTCTCTACAGTATACTGGTTCATTTTTATTAGTGATTTTATATACTATTTTTATATTCCCCGGTGTACCCGTGGAGAAAGATGAGATTAATTTGTTAGGCGTTTCACGAGACAGTGAAGTATTTGTGGCATTAGTAGCTTTACTGTCCGACAGACAACAACAGTTGTTCTACTTTGCCTTATTAGTGTTGAAGTCCTGAATGTTTACTAACCTTTTTTTCGCATTTGATTATTTTCTTGTTTATGTTATTTGAAATATGACTTCAGAGGCTATCAACCCTTCTGGATTATTTAGCCAGCACACTACAAGTCGAGATTAGCGTCAGGACTGGTGCCCTTTCTCGAGAACTCTAGTCCCTTGTGTTTATGAAAACATATGTGAATGAAGGATTCAAAAGGCAAAGCTGCCCGTGACAAGTTTCTCCCCCTAAGTTGAAAGAGTGAGAGCCAAAATCAAGGTTCGTTAGAGTCGAATTATCTGGACACACTGAGCTTGAAGCAGTGTAAGTCATAGGATGTGGGAAATACATATTGAGGGAGAGAGTTTCAAAGCTTTGTTGTTGAGTAGAAGAAAGACAGAAAATGTGTTCAATCTTGGGTTCAGGAGTTGGAGTTATGGGTGGGAGTGTGTTGAAAGACGGGTGCCCCCAACTCTTCCGAGATAACTCAGAAGAACATTGATTATTATAATAGCAGTAGAAGAGTGAGCGAGATGCAGCATTGCAGCGTGTAGAGAGAGATTGAAGGGAATTAGTGAAAGTAGGTGAGTTGATGAGATGAAATACTTTAGACTGTACCCTTTCAAGAAGTGCAGTATGGTAGGAACCTCCCCACACATGCCAACTATACTTGATACATGGGCGCACTGTGCCCTTATACACTTAGCCTTGACCATGAACTAAATTAAATTAAACACGCACTTACCTATTGATTTATATTCATGTTCCACCTTTTAGCTAGCGCGGTTGGGAATATGAACACGATTAGATTAATATCCAGTATTCGAGAATGGATAATAAGTCGTAGGCGTGTGCATAAACCTTTAACCGTCCTGGTGGTGTAATGGTTAAAGTGGTTAAACTCTGTGTGTGATAACTCAGGTTTGAATCCCGGTGGATCACATAATATGCTTTAATTAATTTCGATGGAGGTGTTTGGTGTTGTGGTGGAATTAATACAAATATAGATTAACACGGAGAAAGAGATTTACATACATATATTTACATAGTTACACTGGCCACACAGACCTTACGATCCAAACGAGGTGGTGACTCAGGACTTAATTCTAGTAGAGATGGCATATCCGATAGAAAAGAAGGGAGAGAGAGAGATGTATACATTCCACACACACTTATTTATCTACAATGTCCCTATCAGCTTTCATCACACTCACACACAGACATACACACACGACCGAAATTGAGACAACGATAACCTTCACAGATAACGCGAGATTTTACGAGCCCAGAGCGAAACAGAATGAGGTATCCTGAGATTCGACGAGATACGGCGAGACAGGACGAAAATCAGCCAAAGTACATTTTATACCCAAGTTTCAAAGGCTGGCTATACACACACCGTTTTTTATTTCAGGAATATTCAAGGGGGGACGGCGGTAAAATGTTTAACGTGACAATAAATAAAAGACTGACTTGTGAATCAGCCATAAATTTCACTGTAAATTATAAGGAAGAAAACTTGGGTCGTAAACTTGCGCTCGAGTGTGTACGTGAGTGATGGTGCTTGATTGTGTGTTTATGTAAGGTGGAGAGTGTTAGAGGTATCGTAGAAGATTTGAAAGGTATCGGCTAGCTCTAGTGTTGCCAATTTAGCTACTTTCCCGTGAGATCTAGAGGTATTTACTTCGACTAGAGGCCAATTTTTACATCTAGCGGCATACATTATAGCGATATTTTGGAGATTTGAGCAATTTTAGAGCTATATTCTAGAAATTGTGGTATTATTCTAGCGATTTACGGCATTAATCTATCTAGCGAACTTGATTTGTAAGGTATCGGCGGGTTCATCTACTACAGGGTTCATGAAAAATTTCCTCTTCAGCTGAGCTACAGGATGTACCGTTACTCATAAGCATTCGTGGACTCCATATGTTTTTCTTTATACAAGTATCGGCATATGAATGTAAGCAGATTTATGCAAACAATTTACTTTAAAGAGGAAATATATATAGGCTATAATTATGTATTTGTTATTTTAATGCCCATAAAACTGCATTTCAAATCAGTTTACATTCCTGTACTTTCATAATCAATTAATAGACTAAAGAGACGTACCGGTACCAAACATTGCCTTCCTGTCTTCTACGAAGGATTCGCTCGTGATAATCCTGGTTTGATGATAAATATTAGTGTGGCCTGACTCTATCATGAGAGATCACCAACAAAGGGCTGTACCCTGTTCCTAGTAGGTAGGCCAGAAATCGTTAACCTCTGTAACTCATAAAGGGCTAGAGCAAATGGGCTATTAATTTCCACACTTATTCCCTAGCTAACCGTTGCCAAATGGTAGTAATATTAGCTCGATTGCTTGAGTCGTGTTTGTGTTATAGAGGTTAATGTTCAAGATTTTGGGCCTACTTATTGGGAACAGGGTAAAGTACCCTTGACAATCATAATTGAAAATAGGTTGTTGACCAGAGGCATATATATTTATGATAATTGAATACAAAGAGTCTATTCTATGGAAGGGATTGTTTGGTACAGTGCTATGGGTGTAAGAACTGATATAAAAGACTTGACCCATTATTCATAAACAATTCGACAACCTTATATTTTTCCTCATTCATATGCAACCATCTCCATTGATTGATTGGTGTATTTGACTTGACAATTTATCAAAAGAGAGAGAGAGAGCGAGAGAGAGATAGGGAGACCTTGAATATGAATATAAAATACAATATTTAGCCTATGATGTAAACATAGCCTAGAGCTTGGACTGCCTGTTCGCTTGTGAGAAATGAGGCAATATACCTTTCAATTTGCATGTAAACAGCACAAGCCCCGCGAAATAGGCAAGAATCGGCAAAAAATATAAACTTCCTTATTTTATATACTGTATAGGCCTATTACTGTAAGAAAAGTTTGTTATACATAATTTAATAATTGCCATTTTATTTATGTATGTATTTATTTATGTATGTATTTATTTTGTTAATCTGCCGAGATTGCACTTGATCTGATGGACTGATTGGCTAATGTTACACTCGGGTCCCATAGGCTCTAGCCCACGTATATATATATATATATATATATATATATATATATATATACTGTATATATATATATATATATATATATATATATTGAGTATATATCACAAATACACGTGAGCCACTAAATGTTTCCAAGCTCTCAGTGGGGTAGACTGCCGTGGTGTAGTTGATTAAAGCGTCGGCTATCGTCTGACGGTCGACGGTTCGAACCCCACTGAGAGCTTGGAAACACATATATATATATATATATATATATATATATATATATATATATATGTATGTGTTTGTGTGTGTGGACTTTACCTATTTCTAATTATGGAAATATTTTTGTGAAAACGTGTTTGTGAATATAAATTTCTATACACCAATTACAAAACTATGTATATATTTATTGAAAAGCAAGCTCTATCCAAAACTCAGTTTTGATAGTTATAATTCCACAAAGAAAAACATACGGGGTCCAAGAATATAAGTTATAGATAGTTTTTCTTTCATAATCAATGAAATTAAATATAATGAGCTAAATCAGAGTAGCTCTCACTTCTCCTCCAGCAAGTGCTTACTAATTTAATGAGAAGATTGGGTCTGCAATCATTGAGAGAGAGAGAGAGAGAGAATTCAAGCCCGCGCCAAACGCATAATTGATGACAACCAAACACCAATTCAAAATTCCATCGATAGCCTTCAGCACAGAAGAGATGTGGCAGGACTGTGCACACTATTTAAGATACACAAACAATATATTCCACAGTTGCAGCCAATGAGACAACAACAGCGAAATCCTCTGCGTACCACAAGAAGAGTGGAACAAGCACCATCTGCACTTGAGGAGCCTCGCTGCCATACCTTTGATTACCAACGGCAGTTTTCGAGCAGATACTCCATATTGTGGAATAGATTATTAAGATTTGGTATAAACCCACATGAGTACACACTGCAGGGATTCAAAAGTAGTGTCAATTCTTGGCTTAAGGTCATAGACAATGGGTAATTTAAAGAATAATAATAATAATAATAATAATAATAATAATAATAATAATAATAATAATAGTAATACATGTTAAAAATAATATATATATATATATACTGTATATAATAAAACAAAATATATATACCGGTACATAATAAGAAACAAAATAAATAATGTTCTAAAACTATTATTAAACTTGGTTAATCTTTGAAATAGGAGATATGGACACAATTCTCCTTTAGCTTAAAAATATATATATATATTAGCTTTTGCCCAAGAAGCTGAGTATAAGTTATCAAGAAAATTCATTCAGTGTATAAAAAAAAAGAGAGAGAGAGAGAGAGAGAGAGAGAGAGAGAGAGATTGCTTATAGGAACACAAGTAGGAGAGAATCATGGTGGAAGGCCAAAGAGAAACTAGGGAAAGAGTGGGAGTGGAGATGCTTAGAATAAAACGCAAATGATAATGAGAGAGAGAGAGAGAGAGAGAGAGAGAGAGAGACTACTAATACCAGTGTGGCCTCTCATCAGTCATGTGGGGGTGGGGAGAACAGAGGCCAGGCATCACATTACTGGCCTGATTAGGGCAATTAGCACGAATCTGGTAATTACGGGAGTATGGCAGGTAGGCTGGTGGAGGATAGGTAGTCTCTCTCTCTCTCTCTCTCTCTCTCTCTCTCTCTCTCTCTCTCTCTCTCTCTCTCTCTCTCTCTCTCTCTCTCTCGATAATTGATATATCATGATGTTGCTAAGTAGGCTACAATTCTTAAGTCAGTATGCAGCCTACCGGTACCAATATTAATTTTTATCTTAAGTCATATTATAGGAAATGCGTTTTTTTTTTATTAGATTAAATGGATGAGAAGATGAAAGGTGCATGTAAAACGTGCTTAGAATGTTACATGTTGATGAGTTGTTTTTTCTAAACCCCCTTCTCCCTCATGTTTAGCCTCATTAGTCTTAAGCTATTAAAACATTCGTCTCCGTAGTTTTACAATGTTAAGACCTTTTGTGCCATTTATGTATTGAGCCTTTCCTGGCGAGCAAGAGCGAGCCTGCAATTTACGATAAACCGCTTTTTTCTACCAATAAACTGCACACATTAAAATTAATCTCGGATGGGTGTCTTAGAGGTATTATTGTCTAAGATTGATGGGAGTCTAGGAAAGAAGCTAAAGAAATAATAAATATATAAATAAATATTTAAAAGTTAGCACAAAATATATACCAATCTCCCTTTTAAAAGTAATCGATCTTGTTGCTTAGGTAAGACCTCTCCTTAACCAAGGGGGAGAAAGGGAGGGGGTCAGGAGGGGGAGGGGGCCGTAATTGAAGGGGGAGAGCAATGGAGGTGAAATTAGAAAAGATAGACCTGTTGTTGTGAAAGAGTGCTTCGGGGAGTGGCACTTATGTCGGGTACATTAAGATGGAAGAGCGGGGAGGGAAATATAGGAGAGCTGCAGGGGGGAGTAACTGGAATATATTGGAACATATACCTAAAGTTGGTGAATCTACAGTATATATATATATATATATATATATATATATATATATATATATATATATATATATATATATATAAGAGCACTGAATCTGTACTCACTGGAACGTAGAAGAGAACGTTACCTAATAATATACACGTGGAAAATCGCAGAGGGTTTAGTACCAAACCTACATACTCCGATAGTCATGAAATTCAGTGATAGGAGAGGCTGGGAATGCGAAATCCCCCGGATGAATAACAGGGGTGCTATGGGCTCTCTGCGAGAGGGCTGGTTATCACACAGCGGCCCACGTCTCTTCAACAAACTCCCACGGCGAGTAAGAGACATGAGGGACATCTCGTTAGACAACTTCAAGAGAGCCCTAGATGTCGAACTGCAAAAAGTGCCAGACGAGCCCATCCTCGCAAGGGAGCGAGCTATCGCTTCAAACAGTCTACTGCACCAAATCACCACCCATAACGAGGGGCGTCGCGCTCCTTGGTGCCGCTAGAAGAGTGGCGAACACATCAAAAGGTATCAAAAGGTATATATAAATTAATAAATATATAAATATATGTGTGTGTGTGTGTGTGTGTGTGTGTGTGTGTGTGTGTGTGTCTGTGTGTGTGTGTGTGAGATAGATTTGTTGTTTGGAATTCGCAGACGTAAAAGGAGAAGTCTGCAATTACCAAGCAACAAATGTATCACCACTATACTTACTCACACACACACATATATATATATATATATATATATATATATATATATATGTGTGTGTGTGTATACGCACATATGACTGGATAATGTAAGTGGTTTGTGTGTGGAAAGTATTAACGTTTTGCATGCGTCATTGTTTTGTCATATAATGTCCTCCACCTCTCCCATCAGCAGTTGTGAGTGCGAGGAGGGATTATGGTGAGACTGTGTGTAATACTGCTACTATTACTACTAGAATAATAATAATAATACTTAAAGTAATAATAATAATAATAATAATACTGCTACTACTACTACTACTAATAATAATAATAATAATAATAATAATAATAATCGGTTCATTTCGAGCCGGCCGCCAATTAGGATGAAAAAACGTAGCCTAGACCTAAGTAAAATCTTATTGCAAGGGCTAAAGAGAGCGCTTATGGGAGTACGACCTGGACACGAGAGTTTGTGGGTCCTTCGAAACTGGTTCATCCAGACCTAGCCTTCACGACCAAGGAAATGTTTTGGGAGACTCTTCCCCTGCTGGCTTGTGGGATCGAACTCCCAACACCAGAGACAGCACATCCAGTACAGAGACTAAGCGTGCTCGGCTACCATGACGGTGTGTGTGTCAGTGTGTGTGTGTGATACGTAAGGTTTACCGGTAATATAGATAACAGCAACTTGTACTCTCTTACTATACTTCATCATTTCCTACCTATAGGCTACCTTCCCCTCCCCCCCCCCCCACTCCCTTCCTTTCCTCCCACTTCGGCCCACCTAGGGTAAAATAAATACAAATATAAAATAAAATACAAAATTATTGGCTTTGTTACATAACTATACTACCCAACTTATAACCTTTCTTTCTACCGTCTCCAGCACATGTGTGTCGAGGTATGTATATATCTGTGTAACTGATATTTAGGTTGTATACTGTATATCCCTGTTATTGTCTTGATGGTTTAATGGTTTGAGTGTTTAAGATCTGTATGTGGTAACCCAGGTTCGAATCCCGGGTGGATTATATGCTTTCATTAATTTCATTGGGAGGTGTTTGGTGTTGAGAGTGAAATTAATTAATCAGATTATTCATGTGTGAAGCTGTGGTTAATATGTTATTACTGGGTTTTCTTACCATCTCCTTTTCTTCCTTCAGCAGCTGTGAGGGCGAGGTGGGAGGATGGTGAGATGGGGTCGGGGTGGGCGTCCCCGTGCCCCCCTATCTCTGTCTGGCGCCCCCTGCTACCCCCCTTCCTCCTCCCTGGGTGCCCCCTTACCCCTGCTGCTATTGCTGTTGTTGTTGCTGTTGCCGCCCCCTGCCTCGCCACAGGCGCAGCCCCCACAAGGTAAGTTTTTATATTTTATTTAGTTAGCCTATATATATATATATATATTTTTTTTTTATTGAATGTGGATGAGGGAGATAAAAGGTAACACTGCCTGTGACGAGTGCCTCCCCCAGGCCCAAAATCAAGTAATATACGATTTTGTGCAGCTTAAATAGGATCTGTGGTAGTAACAATTATTATGTGGGATAGTTTGAAGGCTCTTAATTTCTGGAGGACCTTTGTAAACTTAATAAAATCGTCTAATAGTAGCCAGAATAAAGTTAAAAAGACGTCGCCGGCAAAGAAGGGGTTAAGACCTTTCCTGCCCTAGGTGTTGATATTTTCTTGGTGAGCAACACTGAGCCTGACAGGGGGAATATTTTCCATTTCTAAATACATGAATCAGTAAATAGCATGAGTAAATGTAGATTAAAACAGATTGGATTAATTACTAGCATCAATTTGTTTGATTTTCCATGTATAAGCAGGTATATAAGAAACATAGCAAAGTAACTCAAAAGAATAACCTTGTGGACACCAGTAATCAGGAATATAAATATCAACAATGTAGGTTTAGGTTGTAATTTTTTAAATTTATTATTATTTTTCAAATGTGTTTCACACAACACATATGTTTCATGTAATTGTAATATTTCTTTAATCGAATTTAGGAGTAGAGTTGGTTGTTGGATAGAACATAATATTATTATATTAACTGTCTTAGTAACGTAATGCAGTAATGTGCGGAATTTCGGTGTGAATATTTTAGGTTCGAGTCCTTGGTGTGCCACATGTATTTGTTGATATCATTAATTGAGTTTAGAAGTAACGTTGCTGAAAAATGTGAAAATAGAAACGTAGCAAAGTAACTCTCAAAAGAATAACCTTGTGGACACCAGTAATCAGGAATATAAATATGAATGATTAATTAACAGGTAATCTGAATAATTAAAAACTAATTTTTATCTACACATTATTCATCTCTATATAGTTTCTATCTCGCTATAGCGTTGGAGATGTTAATTCTGCTTAGATGCGAGGTGCATTAAATATCCCCACCATCCCCCAACCCAACTCGTTCTGCCCACAGCCACTTGGAATTCAACTGGACTCTTGGAGGTTCAATCGCTTTCGCCCCGACCTGCCTACCTAGCTACCTGTATCTCCTTCCACGGTCCACCTCCCTTGTACAGTCGGCTTAATAAGTCATGTCTCTGCACCAATTATGTTTTGATAAATAATTGGTATCAGCAATATTTACACCCTATTCAACATCTGACAGACATTAACACAGCACAGAGCAAGCCAAACGTAATGACAACTGAGACATGACTTATTAACGCGACCGTACTTGGCCTATCTGGTACACAGGTGTTATATTTGTGTATTTATATTTTCTTTATATATTTATCTCCCTCCACCTTCCTTGTACTTGGCCTATATGGTACTCAGTTGTAGCTCTAGACATCATTATTTCGCTGAATGTTCAGCCTAAACGCAGTTCTACTGCATTTATATATGCATATAATTAAATTCAACGTAAGGATTAGTTATCAGAAACCTGCATCACTGTTATTAACTGCGCCAACTTCCTTTTAGTCTGAAACTCGCAAGTGGGCAATTATACAGATATCATACGCGAGTGACGTTCAAGAAGTCTATTTTATATATACTGTATTTTATATTTGTTTTGTCTAATGTGAATGTTCGGAAATATGGTTGCTACTACTAAATACAAATCTAATTAAAAGGTTATCATGGGTCTATCTAAACCCTGGGATCGTTTAAGGAGATTATCATCAACTTAGGTAAATCCATGCGCATAAATATATTAATCATCTGGGCCCTCATAAGCCGGTATCACACGAGCGCTATTCCTGGCATTTTTTTTAGGCAATTGTTATCGGGCATCTTCTTGGGTAAATTCATGTATTATTTTAGTCTCTTAATATCATATACGTCGTCTAGTTATCGATTCCAATGAGAAATACACACACACACACACACACACACACACACACACACACACACACACACACACACAAAAGCACACACACACACACACACACACACACACACACACACACACACACACACACACAGCCCGTAGCCTAGTAGGTAGAGCTCTCGTCTCACACACGATGGGTCGGGGTTCAATCCCCGGCCGGGCGGAGACAAATTGGGCTTGTCTCCTTTCATGTGTTAGCCTCAGTTCACCTAGCTGTAAATAGGTACCTGGAATAAGTGGACGACGTTGTGACGTCCCATCTGGGGTTGGCAAAAATGGTACAAGGCGAGATGGGTATCATATGGTTCACCTAAGCTGATGGCTACCTAAGCCTTCGGGCGAGACGGTACCGTCTATAGTGAGAATGGTACCATACAGATCCACCCTAAGCCTTCGTTTCCGATGTCGCCAATTGGCTAAAATACAGACTACACACACATCCACAGCCATTCCAACGATACATATAACACCTACACATATAGGAGGCGGGAAATAACGAGCATGCTCACTCCCGCAATACAACTAGAGTAAGTACAACTAGAGTAAGTACACACACACACCCTACTACGAGCGAAACTTGCTCATCGAAAATTGACGGAAAAAGCGCTCGTGTGACATTGCCTATATCTGTATCTTATCAGAACCGTCAACTTCGTTTGCTATCAGCCTCCTTTGCATCTAGTTGAGCCTGCCTCGATCTCTATGTACTATATTAAACGTAGTTATTTTTATAAGGCGATTTATAATGCAATACATATGATATATTTAATCAATTTACTGATATAATATTACCCTCTTGAAGTTCAAGTACCGTTTCTGATAGTATAATAGGCAGACTCTAACCCCTTAATAATGGGAAATGGACTATATATATATATATAATGTAGGTATATGAATTATATAGGGTTTCGCTGTGCTGAGTCGTCCGTAGGTCTAATATCTAACTAACCTGGGAGTGTAAGCTGATAAGAATCAATTGCAAAGTAACCCAGTGCATAAATGTATATATCTTCCTGCGCGTCTCGCTTATCAGATTGGTCAGCTTCATATGCTATCAGCCTCATCTGCATCTCGTGTATCCGGCCTGACCCACTGCTTACTATATTTAGAATATTATTTTAGCATATAGGTGTACAGTGGGCCTAAAGAAAGTGATGTATCGGCACCAAGTATATTTTGATCAATTGTAGGCCTATTCGTGCTAACTAACTCTTTTACAACTTAACCACTTGCGAATTTCAGGCCTGACTCTATTCTTGACTTACAGTGTATTGGCTTAATAATCCAAAAGGGTTGATAGCATATGAAGTCCTATTTTAACTAACATTTAAAAACAATTGCAACGGTGTGATAAATAGTATGTTGAATTTGGTTTTATGTATTTATATATGCACTACATCCGTATTTTAACTATTTTCAACTAAATATCAATGCCTCAATAATAATAATAATAATAATAGGCCTAATAATAATAATAAAGTTTACATAAGTTAGCATTTTACAATGTTGGTACAACATATGTTTTATATAATGACATGTACCAGCTTTGCATAATTCCAACTAAGGGTAGCCCAACAAGGCCATTAACCCTTTCACTGCGGGTGACGTTCTGGAACGTCCTGGCAAGTTACAGCAATTTCCAGGCTTTAAAAGCCTGTAAAAAACGTAAAAATTGAGTGTCAGTGGGCGGGAGCGTGAGGGGCCCACCTCCGTCCCTCAGAGCAGCGAGCGGCTCACTGAGGTAGACTGTCTCTCGCGCGGGTCTCTCTCTCTCTCTCACAACAGTGTAACCAAGCGAGCGAGTGCTACCAAATAGCGGGTTTCCCACGTTTCACTGGCACCGCTGCGGGTGAACCAGACCACGTACAGGGCCCGTTCTGGTCTCATTTTGAAGCCATTTTTGCCTAGTTTTCGGTAGAATACAGTTCATTTAATGCAGATGCTTGATTTATCATTCAGGAGTGCCTGAATATGCCCTAAATAGCCCAAACATAGCCGCAGCCAATGGGTTAAGCGTATTTCCATTGGAGTCATTATGGTCTGAAACTCGCAAGTGGTCAGTTGTGTGTAATAATATTATGTTCATATTTTCAAGATTGCCTGCAAGCTTTTACCTCTCCAACTCTTCATCCTTCACCACTTTACCTTGAACTTCCAACTCTACTTTCATCACTCGTGAGGCCTCTCCCCACATCATTCATTCATTCAAGTATCACCTTCTGTGAATTGCTTAACACTATTTTTAAATACAGATTGTCACCAACTCACCAGTTATACCTAACGTGTTATATTATATTCTAGCTATAGTTAGACAATACTAAGCAGCTTAGGAAAGATCTGCGGTAGTTAATAGGATTGGTTGAGATATAGTTTGAAGCCATATTATTGCTAGAGGTCCTTCCTAATCTAAATAAAATCGTCTTATAGTTGCCACAATATAATGTAGAAGACGTCACCGGTACTGTAGGGGTTAAGGGGAGACTGACCGTTTGATTGGTCTATTAATTCATGTACCGGGTATTCATATATTTGTTTAGTTTCCTCCCTCGACCTCCATCAAGCTTAGAAAAACACCATGGTATAATAGCCCACAAACTGAAAGCAAAAGGTATAACTGGGAAAATCGGACGGTGGATATACAATTTCCTCGTAAACCGAAAACAATCAGTAGCAGTAAACCAAGTCACATCTGAGCCTTCGGATGTCAAAAACTCAGTGCCCCAAGGAACAGTGCTAGCGCCCCTTCTGTTCCTCATACTAATTTGCGACAAGATACCAACACCAGACACAGTACGGTGTCGTCTTTTGCTGATGACACAAAATTAAGCAAGATAGTAAACACACAAGAGGACACGGGCCGACTGCAGGAAGACATGAATGTAGTGTTCCAGTGGACCAGGGAAAACAACATGCAATTCAATGAGGAAAAATTCCAATTAATACGGTACGGAGATAATAATGGTGTTAAAGAAATTACAAATTACTTAACAGAATCTAACCACATAATAGAACGGAAAGACAGTGTGAAAGACCTTGGGGTATTAATGTCTGAAAATATGGGTTTCAAAGTACATAACCAGGTCAAAGTGGCCGGCTGCGAAACGTCTAACGGGTTGGATTCTGCGTACTTTTAAAACACGCGGTGAATTGCCTATGATAACGCTCTTCAAATCGCTAGTGCTACCGCGGCTTGAATACTGTAGCGTATTAACATCCCCATACAAAGCAGGTGAAATAAATGACGTAGAGAGTGTACAAAGAAATTTCACTTCGCATATAAGTTCGATAAAACATCTACACTATTGGGAGCCTTTAAGAGCACTGAATCTGTACTCACTGGAACGTAGAAGAGAACGTTACCTAATAATATACACGTGGAAAATCGCAGAGGGTTTAGTACCAAACCTACATACTCCGATAGTCATGAAATTCAGTGATAGGAGAGGCTGGGAATGCGAAATCCCCCGGATGAATAACAGGGGTGCTATGGGCTCTCTGCGAGAGGGCTGGTTATCACACAGAGGCCCACGTCTCTTCAACAAACTCCCACGGCGAGTAAGAGACATGAGGGACATCTCGTTAGACAACTTCAAGAGAGCCCTAGATGTCGAACTGCAAAAAGTGCCAGACGAGCCCATCCTCGCAAGGGAGCGAGCTGTCGCTTCAAACAGTCTACTGCACCAAATCACCACCCATAACGAGGGGCGTCGCGCTCCTTGGTGCCGCTAGAAGAGTGGCGAACAAATCAAAAGGTATCAAAAGGTAAGGTACCCCATAGACCCACCTTCAAGATAAATTTGTAAATTTTTCGGTAGAAAAATTTCCCGGCCTAAGGCCGGTTCCTCTTAAAATTGCAGGTTCGCTATTGCTCGCCAGGAAATAATCGACATCTAAATGGCACGAAAGGTCTTAAAATTGACAACGAAATGGGGTGAAAGGTGTTAAAATCGCCAAACTAATAGGCTGAACGTCTTATAATCTCAAACCTAGTGGGGCTAAAACATGAGGGAGAAGGGGGTCCAGAAAAACGGTCTGCCTCCCCTTAAGAGTGTAGACGTGCGCACATAATTTAAGGGGAAGGTTTTTAGTTTACTCCCTAGACCTCCCAACAAGCTATAAGGGAGCCCACCTCGCTTTTGGGTTTTCTCTTTCTCTCCCTCTCTCTCTCTCTTTGGCTTGTATCTATTCGGCCCCATTCAGCCCACTGTTTTAAAACGTTTAACCCTATCCAGGTGTCAATATTTTCCTGGCGAGCGGTAGCGAGCCAGCATATATATATTTTTGTTTTGACGGCAAGCTAAATTTGTACATTTGTCAATAGAAAAATGTGTTCGGCGAAGCCGGATTTCTCCATACAATGCTGGCTCGCTATCGCTCGCCAAGAAGAAATCGACACCTGGATGGGGATAAACGTCTTAAAACAGTTGGCTGAATGGGGCCGAATGGATACAAGCAAGGGAAAGAGAGAAAAGGAGAGAAAGATAAAAAAATAAAAAAACGGTGACCCCCCCTTGAAAGAAATGTTCCCCAAGAACCCCCATCGAGATATTTGTATTATTATTATTATTATTTTTGTTTTCGGTTGACAAATATCCCGGCCCAGGTTCCTCCTAGATTGCAGGCTCGCTATCGCTCGCCAGGAAAAACAATCGACACCTAAATGGCACGAAAGATCTTAAAAATTACCGAGAAGTGGAATGAACTTCTTAAAATCACATTATCAATGGGGCTAAACATGAGAGAGAAAGGGGCATCGTGACGCATTTTTACCTTTGATTCTGGATAAAATTATATGATTTTATGTCATCAAGAGGGTTTATGTAGATCATATTTACCTATTTGGGCCGTAGAGGTAGATGATAAGCTAAAGACAATCGTAGAGGTAGATGATAAGCTAAAGACAATCGTAGAGGTAGATGATAAGCTAAAGACAATCGTAGAGGTAGATGATAAGCTAAAGGCAATCGTAGAGGTAGATGATAAACTAAAGACAATCGTAGAGGTAGATGATAAGCTAAAGACAATCGTAGAGGTAGATGATAAGCTAAAGACAATCGTAGAGGTAGATGATAAGCTAAAGACAATCGTAGAGGTAGATGATAAGCTAAAGACAATCGTAGAGGTAGATGATAAGCTAAAGACAATCGTAGAGGTAGATGATAAGCTAAAGACAATCGTAGAGGTAGATGATAAGCTAAAGACAATCGTAGAGGTAGATGATAAGCTAAAGACAATCGTAGAGGTAGATGATAAGCTAAAGACAATCGTAGAGGTAGATGATAAGCTAAAGACAATCGTAGAGGTAGATGATAAGCTAAAGACAATCGTAGAGGTAGATGATAAGCTAAAGACAATCGTAGAGGTAGATGATAAGCTAAAACAATCGTAGAGGTAGATGATAAGCTAAAGACAATCGTAGAGGTAGATGATAAGCTAAAGACAATCGTAGAGGTAGATGATAAGCTAAAGACAATCGTAGAGGTAGATGATAAGCTAAAGACAATCGTAGAGGTAGATGATAAGCTAAAGACAATCGTAGAGGTAGATGATAAGCTAAAGACAATCGTAGAGGTAGATGATAAGCTAAAGACAATCGTAGAGGTAGATGATAAGCTAAAGACAATCGTAGAGGTAGATGATAAGCTAAAGACAATCGTATAGGTAGATGATAAGCTAAAACAATCGTAGAGGTAGATGATAAGCTAAAGACAATCGTAGAGGTAGATGATAAGCTAAAGACAATCGTAGAGGTAGATGATAAGCTAAAGACAATCGTCCAATATTCGCTGATCTTTTATACTTTGTTCCTTACCTTATGCTATAGATACAACCTCGAACTATACTGTAGGTAGCGCCAGGAAATTTGAAATCGTGTCCACTTAACTTCTTGTAACTCGAAATGTATTAAAGCAATCGGGCTGATAATTCTATTATTTGGGAAGAGTCCACCAGGAAATAGGTGTGGATATTTACAGCTACTTTGCTCTAGGCCCTTTTGAGTTACAGAGAGGTCAGGGATCAAGATTATTGTCAAGTTCGTTGGCGCTACCTATAGTACTATTATTCCTTAGATAATCATATAAGCTGATACTGGACGTTACGGTACCTGTCAGGAGTTCGTGGCTATACCGTACCATACCGGATAAGAGGCTACAGTTTATCTTCATACCTGTCCACTATGAACTATGGCTATTAAGGGGAGGAAAACCGTTTTTCTGGACTCCCTTCTCCCTAATGTTTAGCCCCACTAGTTTTGAGATTATAAGACGTTCGGCCCATTAGTTTGGCGATTTTAACACCTTTCGCCCCATTTCGTTGTACATTTTCAGACCTTTCGTGCCATTTAGGTGTCTATTTTTTCCTGGCGAGCGATAGTGAGCCTGTATTCTTAAGAGTAACCCCGGCCTTTGGCCGGGACATTTTTCTACCGAAAAATGTAAAAATTTATCTTGAAGGAGGGTCTAGGGGTGTTTTTCTAAGCTTGATGGAGGTCTAGGGAGGAAACTAAGCAAATATATGATTAATGAATAAATAGATAAATAGACCAAACAAACGGCCAGTCTCCCCTTAAGCAAAATTTCTTATTATAAGCTTGATATGCTTTTCGCATTCCCCGAAGGTTCACTGTATTGGGAGCAATAATTATAACTAATATAGGCATGTCAATCATAAGGTAAAAGGAGTTACGAGGAATAGTTAGTATATGCAAGACTCTGTGGCCCATTCCAGGAAGACACGCATAGGTAGAGATGGTACAGTGTTAATTGTACTAACATTGCAGAATATGCTGAACATTTTGTACTCTTTAGTTGAACAGCTTTACTGAAGAACTATTTACATCTGATGTTAGAGATAGCATTCCTTTCTTTATCGTAGGTAACAAGTGCGTAATGCATGTGTGAATGTGTATGCGAGGTGTGTATGTGATGAATGTTCGCTAATGTGTGCTTGTCAGTTCAAAAGATATCACTATTATTTTATATTTACAGTAACCACCATTAAAGAGGTACTGAAGCGTGTAACGAAAAGGTGCCTATTAAGAGAATTAACCTCTATAATGATTCAGCCAATGTAATGATAGTTTGTATAAACTGTTTCTATATACATGATTGGGCTAAATAAGCTGAATAAGAAATATTGTTTTTATGAATTCCACTCTCAACACTAAACACCTTCCAATGAAATTAATGAAAGTATGTGATCGTCCCAGAATTCGAACCTGGGTTATCACATACATATCTTAAATACTCTAATCATTACACCACCAAGACAGTTATTACACAAATCAATTCAATTTCAATAAAGACCGTGATTGTGCAATATGACGAACCAAAGCCTTCCCTACCTGATAGCCGCCTATCCACTTCTGGTCACCGGTGACTTGTTTTTTATTTGTAATTCAGCTACATGTAGACGATTTTAGGAAGTTTAGGAAGGATATATTGGTAGCTAAAAGGGTTAGTTGAGATTGTATGTAGCCTTTTAATTGCTAAGCAAGGACCTCTAGGGCTTACTCATGTCGTTGTTGTTGTTGTTGTTGTTGTTAGGACGACGCTTAATGAAATTGCTTTTTCTTGGTTATTACTGAACCCCGGAGTTAACACGGTCGCATGGACTTGTTATACAGAAAATACCATGTACAAATCTATCATAATTTATTCATTGCCTTAGAGGGAATCTGAAAGTACGAGATTCACGAAGTTTTGTGAAAAACACACATATCAAAGCCACTTCAACAGCTTCCTCTCTCTCTCTCTCTCTCTCTCTCTCTCTCTGGTGCACCAATCCTGCACCAATCCTGGTGCCCTTATTACCAAAAAGATATAAACAAGCTAGAACGAGTTCAACGTAGAGTTACCAAAATGATACCTAGCCTAAAGAACAAACCATACGAAGAGCGTCTTAGAGAATTAAATCTATTTCCTTTAACCCAGCGCAGATTAAGAGGTGACTTAATTCAAGTGTTCAAAATCATCAAAGGCATCGACAATATGAACTGTAGTAAGTACTTCACTATCGACCAATCTAATTACACGCGGGGAAAACGGTTGCAAAATTATTGGTAAATCTTTTAACTCACACGAATCTAAGAATTTCTTCTTCAATCGAGTTGTCAACTTGTGGAATGGGCTTCCCCGAAACGTTATAGACTGCATCACCGTTGATTCATATAAACTCCGCCTAGACAAATATCTCGCATCAAACCCGCGACTGACTGCGTTTGTAAATGAATAACTTTATTTTATCCCCCCCTCAGTTACTAACCCATCTGTCCCCTACTAACTTCCTAATCCTGCCACAGACATTAGTTCCAGGGCAGTAATTCCCTTTCCAATGTTCCCTTACCCACTCTAAACCACTGTTTGGACACTTGATCCTCAGTGTTTTGGAGGACAAGCAACCTAGAAGGGTCACTAGATCTGTTGTTGCTTGATTTCCTTTGTACTCCTTTGTACTCCTTTGTACTCTCTCTCTCTCTCTCTCTCTCTCTCTCTCTCTCTCTCTCTCTCTCTCTCTCTCTCTCTCTCTCTCTCTCTCTCAAAACATTCTTCGGAAAGTAGAAACGCGGTGCCGTTGTAAAAGCTTATCTCTCAATACCTTCAACTGACCTGAGCGATTATCCAACCTGCCGGAACTAGCCTGAACGAAATAAGGTTGGTGGCGTGTGGTGTGTGATGGTATCGGTGGATGGCCAGCAGTTGAGATCTTGTTGTATAAGAGATTGGTCATCGTTTCCTTTAGACGCCATTTTGTTGCCTTAATAATCAAGCAACGAGTTTATATTGTTTTATTTTGATCATATAGCATAGGCTACACATCCAAAGACCAAACTATATACCCTATACCAATATTCCCATATGTTGATTATAGGTATGAAGATATTTGATGGTAAAGAGAGGATCATATCTCTAGTGGCACCAAAATGGCGGAAGTTGGCCGATCTCTGTGGCTATAGGACCTCTAGGGAGCAGTTGCCTTGATTACTGGGTACCTGGCTGACCCCATCAGATACCCGGCCTAACCCGACCCACGGCACCGCGAGCTGGTTGAACCCATGGACGGGGAGCGTTCTGGTATCTCTGCGTCTTCCTTGCCGCCATGTTGCACTCCTCTTACAATGGAATATTAAACTTTCTTCTTCTTCTTCTTCTCCTTCTCCTCCTACTTCTTCTTCTTATTCTTATTCTCCAACAACAGTGGGTGAATGCGCACTAATGAGGCCTGTTCAATTTATGTCATTCTTAAAAACAATGTATGGGAATCTTAGCTTCCGGCTGTAAAGATCACGGAACACAAGCTCACTTGAAAAGGAAATATTAGAAAAAGGCATCCATTGTATTAGGTATTATGAACAGCCTGTTATCCTTTGGTGAACTGTGAGGGTGAGAAAGTAAAGTGAGAATAAGTTAGTTAAATGATGGATACAAGTTTTTTTTTAAAGTATGCAACGGCTAGCATGCTACGTATCACTGTTGCTACTGAGGGAAGTTTGAAGATCGTAGTATTACGATTATAGAGCCATTACAACAACTTCCTCTCTCTCCAACACCCCTTCTCCCCTCTCAAAGCTCTTCGATAAATACGAGGCCCCTCAATACCTTCACCTTACCTGACCTGTCCAAAATTACCAAATCAAGTTTGCTAGAGTATAAATAAATGCCGAAAAACGCTAGAATAGTGACACAATCTCGAGAATATCGCTGTAAAATGGCTCAAATCAACAGAATTTCGCTAATATTCATGCCGCTAGATGTAAAAAGTTGCCTCCAGATCGAAGTGCCGGTAAATGCCTCTCGATATAGCGGGAAAGTAGCTAAATTGGCAACACTAGACCTGACGTATCTGTCCTACTGTAAAGACATTGACTTAGTATTCCCTATAGTCAACTCCGCAGGCAATATCTATGCTGGGTGTGGTAGGCAGGTGGGAAAAAGTGACAGGGGCTATTGTAGAGGGAGGGGCTGACTGGAGGCATTAGGCAGGCCGATATGAAGGCGCTGTGAGTAACCCTGGCATCTGTGAAAGGAGGGAACTGAAAAACCTTAATCAGCTGTGGCAGGTTGGGGGAGAATAGTAAACAGAGAGAGAGAGGCAGATGGTATATCCATTTGAGAGTAAATTTAAATGCTAAGCAGTTGGATTTAATTTTCTTATCTATCTTCTGTTGAATATTTATGTCTAGTGTAAATGGGAAAATATAAATATAGGCCTACCCTCGTATAATAATCCAAATTGTTTGAGAATTGATACCTTAAAACAATTTCCCTATTGAATGCAGTCAACACAATGTCTAATACATTTATCGTATCTATTTTATTGTGATAAAGCCAGGTATATATATATGTATATATATATATATATATATATATATATATATATATATATATATATATAGTTAGTTAAAATAGGACTTCAGAGGCTAACAACCCTATTGAATTATTAAGCCAGAACTCTAAGTCAAGAATAACGTCAGGACTGGAGCCTCTCTGCGAAAACCCCAGTCCCTTGATATATATAATTTTATGATTTACCTAACGGTAAATATAACTACATACCAGCTGCTTTCCCGTGTTAATGAAAAATATCCTAAACTACCATGTCTCTGCATTATATTTGTGCTAAATGTTCATATTTTACAACTTATATCGGTAAGAATATTATGTGTGATAGCAGCGTAATCAAAAGGGGAGACTGCAATATACCGCCAGTTAAAATTAAGGGGGGGGGGGGTTGCCCTGCTTTTTTGTTCACTTCTTTTCTCTCTTTTTCTCTGGCTTGTATCCATTCGGCACCATTCAGCCTACTGTTTTAAGACGTTTATCCCCATCCGGGTGTCGATTTCTTCGAGACTATAAGGACCCCTACTTGTCAAACGGGATTTCCTTAGTGTTCTCAGAGCTCCCCTACACTTTTGGGGTAGGATCTTACATTTCCTAATCTACCCCCCCACCCCTAAACCCCCCCCCCCCCCCTGTCGCTCCAGTTCTTTGATATTTTGGTGTGCACGTTGCAGGTTTGGCATGAACATGTTATAGTTGTTAGAAGAAGCTATTTAAGTAATTGCACTGTCTGGAGTAGATGGAATTGTAAGTGTGGAGAGAGTGAATCATAGGTTAAACGGCCGATTTTGATGGAACTGGTTTTTACGGGTACTATTTTGGTAGCTTGGGATAAAAAAACAAACACTAGACAGAAATTGTATTATAATAAATCTAGTTGATAGGATAGTGCAACTCGCCCCATGGTTATGTAGAAAACTTATTAATTCTGTTTAATGTCAGATGTTTGTTGAGTGTTTGTGGGTAGAAAGGAGAAAGCACAACGACTAGTTTCTAATTTATTCCCAATTGTCTGGAGTTTTCAGAGATTTGAGTCATTACGCATTGTATTACGAGGAAGCCATTTTGGTTACCCTCTGTTGGAGTTCAGTGGGACATGGCTAGGTAGTGTTGCCAATTTAGCTACTTTCCCGCTAAATCTAGAGGTATTTACTTCGATCTAGAGGCAAATTTTACATCTAGCGCCATGAATTCTAGTGATGTTCCGTAGATTTGAGCCATTTTAGAGAGATATTGTAGAGATTGGAGAGAGAGAGAGAGAGAGAGAGGGTGTGTTCAGGGAAAGGGGGTGAGCTGGAAGTTGGGAAATAACAAAAGTAAATAGTGAAAAAAGAAGCGGGTCAGAAAGCATGCATTATAACAAAGTGAGAGAGAGAGAGAGGGAGAGAGAGAGAGAGAGAGAGAGAGAGAGAGAGAGAGAGAGAGAGAGAGAGAGAGAGAGAGAGAGCAAGAGAGAGAAAGAGAGAGAGACCAAGGGGTGCGGGGTGGTTGGTTGGGTACCCGATCCTAATGTTTGGTAAGCCAGGAACTGTAGTAGCACAACGAGAATATATATATATATATATATATATATATATATATATATATATATATATATATAAGAAATCGGGGCTTTCTCTATCCCTTCCTTACTTCGAGACATTAAGTGATACTAATTATTGCTTATCTCACCTTTCCTATATTCATGTCATGTCTTGGGAAAATGAGTGACAACAGATCAATTTAATCAATTACGACATAATACGAAATGGATACCAATCAAAACCGGAAAGAAAGCCAAGTACAATAACAAAGCAAGAGAGAGAGAGAGAGAGAGAGAGTCAATATAGTCGAGCCCGGTAGCACAGAGAACAGGAACAACCTCTTATTCACCTGCCAAATAAGCCACCTGTTCCGATGCAACTTTCTCGGGGCCGCTGGTTTTTGTGCGGCTCTTTATTTGTGTTGTGATGAGCCGAGCTGCTTAATTAACCCTTTCACTACCGGGAATGTCTGTTGTACTATTTCAGCTATATTTAGACGATTCCATGCAGCTTAGGAAGGATCAGTGGTAGTAAGAAAAGTGAAGTGAGATAGTCCTAAGCCTGTTAATTGCTGGAGGCCCTTTTTAAATTGAATAAAATCGTCTAATAGTAGCCAAAATATAACTAAAAAGACATCTCCGGTACAGAGAGGGTTAACCCCTTCTGTACCAACGACGTCCTACGACAACTGTTATACGATTTAATTTAGCTTAGGAAGGACGTCTACCAATTAGAAGGCTACAGACTATCTCTATTATATCTCTTAGCTACGGTACCATATATCTTTCTTAAGCTTCATATAATCGGCTATATGTAGGTAGAATATAATTGAAAAGTCGCCGGTACAGAAGGGGTTAATCCTTCCTGTTGTTGTTGTTGTTGTTGTTCCCCAAGCTGCCTGGCCGAACAGCCCCAAGGCCCCGAGCAATTCCAAGGCCATAACCGAGTGCCCCCACAGAACCCTCCCCGCCGACCACAAGAAAGCCTGGGTGACCGAAGCCACTCCATGGCGGGGAGCTGAGGAGGGTGCGGAAACGCCCGGGAAACCAAAGCCCCACCCAGGGCCCTGTGCCCCTCAGCAATTATGAAGAGAAAGTTGAGGGGCAAGGGAAAAATGTGACGCTTTGGCTTCCAATCTTGGTAGATTGGGAGGTCAATCCACGGAAGAGACGCCGTCACTTGAGATCTAGAAAATATATAAGTTAAAGGAACAGTCAGAGTAAGCTATGGGTATGGCAGAGATTGCTCAGCTCTCACTCTGATAGACCAGCCCATCACCACATGACTAGAACCCAATCCTCTCAGCATCAGCTAGGAAAGGCCCTAGAAAGCCGCCTTTGGCAGGGGGATAGCTCCCCTATTTCAACCCCTTTCGGGGTAATCCTTCCTGTTCTAGGGATGTCTTTTTAACTGTATTTCTGCTATATTGAGACGATTTTGTACAGTTTAAGAAGGATCTGTGATAGTAAAATATGGTAATTCAGATAGCTCGAAGCCTTGTAATTGCCGGAGGACCTTTTTAAGCTGAATGAGTTGTCTATTTGTAGCCAGTATAAAATGAAAATGACGGAAGTGGTACTGAACGGGTTAGGGGGGGAGGGGGTATTCCAGGACCCCCCCCCCTCCCCCCCATTAGTTTGGTAATTTTAAGACCTTATAAGCCATTTAGGTTTTTTTTTCTGGTAAGCAATAGCGAGCCTTAATATTGTCATTCTACCAAAAAATGCACAACTATATCTCGAAACGGGGGGAGGGGGGTAACTCAATGTAGGTCCAGGGAGGATACTATAAAATAAAATAATATATGCATTAATGAACCAATAAATATTCATCTCCTCTTAAATAGAGGCGGGGACCTATTTTTTGACACGAAATCTCATTATAAAATCAACAAGACTATTTGAAACCCAAAAATATGGTATATATATATATATATATATATATATATATATATATATATATATATATATTGATATTAGTGTAGCCAGGGAGGATATTTTCTTTCAGGCAGGTGAGATTAAAATAATAGGCACAGTTTGCATTATTGAGTTTTTTATTGATACTCTCAATTTTTCGTATAGTTTTTCTGGTATTTTCAGGAAGTTGGTAAAGGAGGTTTGCAAATGGTTCCGACGTTTCAATGGGCGCAGCCATCATTATCAAGGAGAAGTGAAGTTAGAAGGTGATAAGTCGAGTTTATATAGGCGATACAAGATCAAGAAAGGGATTATTGTGTGCTAGCTGCACGCTGGTTGGCTAACCTAAGACTAGCTCTGGTAGGCTGGCCGGACGCAGGAGTGGGCGGGGCCTCTGCATCGTTCATCTGCGTGTGTGGAGGGGGCATTCCTGGGGGCATCATGGGGGGCCTCGCTGTGGAAGGGCGTGCCGAGGGTAGGATCTGGCTGTATTCCGCTTGTGTGTTTAAAGTAGGTTGGTATGTTTGTATATATATAGCTTCAAGAATGAATAGGCGGCGTGAGTCTATTTCTTTATCAAGAATAGAGGTGTGTTTATCTAAGTCGGGTCTGGTGAGTTCCTGATGGTGTGGGGATGTGTAGTAGTGGTCCTTGATAGCTCCGGCTTGAAGGTGGAAGGTAAGGCGACGTGACAGACGAGTCCTTGTCAAACCGACATAAGTGTGAGGTCCACAGTCCTCACTGTTACAGGTGTGTCGGTATATGACATGGTCCTCTTGTGACGGTTTCTTAGCGGTAGCCGGGCTGTTGCGAATGACTAGTTGTGATGTTTTCCTCGATTTGTAGTATATGGTGAGTTTAAGGTGTTGGTCAGGGTTCGTAGTTTTAACGTTGTTGCTGATAATGTCTCTCATTATGTTTTCGTCTGTTTTGTGATCTGAGGACATGTGGTTTTTATAGTAAATTTTTATGTATTCAGTGTTTGTATTAGTAGGCATGTCGTTTTGTACCATGTTTCAAGGTGTTTGTTGATGGTGTGGGCGATGTCCGAGTTACTGTACCCATTGTTTACAAGCACCTGGGTGAGCCTCTCGAGTTCCTTGTGAGTGTCTCGCCAGGAGGTGCAGTGTGATAGGGCTCTCCTGACGTAGGCGGCGATGGTGGATCGTAAATATCGCTGGGGGCATTCACTTTCGCCGTTGAGACATAATCCGTTGTTGGTGGGTTTGGTGTAGACAGTGGTGGTAAAGCCTGAGGTGTTGTTGTTGTTTACGAGGACATCAAGGAAGGGGAGATGACCGTTAGAGGACTCCTCGAAGGTGAAGTTTAGACTGGAAGAGGCGATGAATCGTTGTTGAAGGTCACGTAGCTCCTGTGGGTCCTTCACACGCACGAAGATGTCGTCCACATATCTGCAGTAGACGGAGGGGCGGTTGGTAGTCAGGAGCTCTTCTTCGATGGTGCCCATGTAAAAATTGGCAAAGAGGACTCCTAGGGGACTGCCCATTGCCACACCATCAATCTGCTGATACATGTCACCTCGCGGGCAGGTGAAGGGCGCCTCTTTGGTGCATATTTCCAGCAACGTCTTCAGGGCTGTTTCTGGGAGGTCTAAGGGCGTGTTGTCTGGGCAGTGGTAGACTCGATGTAGGATGAGCTCAATGGTGCGGTCCACAGGCACGTTGGTAAAGAGACTTTCTACATCTAGGGAGGCGATGATATGGTCGTCAGTAGAGGAGGCATCTCTTAAAATCTCCAGGATGGCGGCAACATCAAACTCCCCAGACCCCTCAAAGGGTACATCAACCTCACCAACACGGACCTGACCCCCGACCAAGAAGAACTCCTCAACAAAGGACTCAATTGCCACTACACCTCTAAACCCCGACCACACCGAAAACGACTAGAGATCGAGATTCTCCTGGACGACATCCAAAAAACTGGAGAAGGATGGGAAACTCACAACCTCACCCAACCTACAACCGACCTTACTAGCCGAAGCCGCTAAAACACGTGGTTCCCACAACAGCGGATTAATCAACAAAAACCACATCTTAGCGGCTAAACAACAAGACTTTGAACAAACTTCTAACCCCCTACACCCCCAGCCAGTACAGTCTTTCCTCGTCAGCTGACTTCCTGGAGATTTTAAGAGATGCCTCCTCTACTGACGACCATATCATCGCCTCCCTAGATGTAGAAAGTCTCTTTACCAACGTGCCTGTGGACCGCACCATTGAGCTCATCCTACATCGAGTCTACCACTGCCCAGACAACACGCCCTTAGACCTCCCAGAAACAGCCCTGAAGACGTTGCTGGAAATATGCACCAAAGAGGCGCCCTTCACCTGCCCGCGAGGTGACATGTATCAGCAGATTGATGGTGTGGCAATGGGCAGTCCCCTAGGAGTCCTCTTTGCCAATTTTTACATGGGCACCATCGAAGAAGAGCTCCTGACTACCAACCGCCCCTCCGTCTACTGCAGATATGTGGACGACATCTTCGTGCGTGTGAAGGACCCACAGGAGCTACGTGACCTTCAACAACGATTCATCGCCTCTTCCAGTCTAAACTTCACCTTCGAGGAGTCCTCTAACGGTCATCTCCCCTTCCTTGATGTCCTCGTAAACAACAACAACACCTCAGGCTTTACCACCACTGTCTACACCAAACCCACCAACAACGGATTATGTCTCAACGGCGAAAGTGAATGCCCCCAGCGATATTTACGATCCACCATCGCCGCCTACGTCAGGAGAGAGCCCTATCACACTGCACCTCCTGGCGAGACACTCACAAGGAACTCGAGAGGCTCACCCAGGTGCTTGTAAACAATGGGTACAGTAACTCTGACATCGCCCACACCATCAACAAACACCTTGAAACATGGTACAAAAACGACATGCCTACTAATACAAACACTGAATACATAAAAAATTTACTATAAAAACCACATGTCCTCAGATCACAAAACAGACGAAAACATAATGAGAGACATTATCAGCAACAACGTTAAAACTACGAACCCTGACCAACACCTTAAACTCAACATATACTACAAATCGAGGAAAACATCACAACTAGTCATTCGCAACAGCCCGGCTACCGCTAAGAAACCGTCACAAGAGGACCATGTCATATACCGACACACCTGTAACAGTGAGGACTGTGGACCTCACACTTATGTCGGTTTGACAAGGACTCGTCTGTCACGTCGCCTTACCTTCCACCTTCAAGCCGGAGCTATCAAGGACCACTACTACACATCCCCACACCATCAGGAACTCACCAGACCCGACTTAGATAAACACACCTCTATTCTTGATAAAGAAATAGACTCACGCCGCCTATTCATTCTTGAAGCTATATATATACAACATACCAACCTACTTTAAACACACAAGCGGAATACAGCCAGATCCTACCCTCGGCACGCCCTTCCACAGCGAGGCCCCCCATGATGCCCCCAGGAATGCCCCCTCCACACACGCAGATGAACGATGCAGAGGCCCCGCCCACTCCTGCGTCCGGCCAGCCTACCAGAGCTAGTCTTAGGTTAGCCAACCAGCGTGCAGCTAGCACACAATAATCCCTTTCTTGATCTTGTATCGCCTATATAAACTCGACTTATCACCTTCTAACTTCACTTCTCCTTGATAATGATGGCTGCGCCCATTGAAACGTCGGAACCATTTGCAAACCTCCTTTACCAACTTCCTTAAAATACCAGAAAAACTATACGAAAAATTGAGAGTATCAATAAAAAACTCAATAATGCAAACTGTGCCTATTATTTTAATCTCACCTGCCTGAAAGAAAATATATATATATATATATACTTATAGACCAACATGATAGTTTTTATGATTCATGAAAGGTCCGTCGTTATATTAATTGATTATTATTTTGGCAGTATAATTTAAATAATGGGTAACGTTTTCAGTAATGCGTATGAACAGTATAATTATTACCAGTAATGTAATGTTTAGATACGATTAATTGAAGGATAGGAAAGAGACAAAAAAAATGTATGCCTTTTTTTTTTTAAAGTTTCCTCAATAGACCTCCATCAAGCTTAAAAGAAATACCCCCAAGAGCTCCCTTTGAGATACCCCCAAGAGCTTCCTTTGAGATACATTTGTGTTCTGCTTATTCGGGTAGAAAATGCGTGGACCAAACGTATTAAAATTGACAAAGAGATGGGGCGGTAGGTCTTAAAATTGTCAAACTAATGGGGCGAATGTCTTCACATTTCAAAAATGAATGAAGCTACAAGGGACTGGGGTTTTCGCAGAGAGGCTCCAGTCCTGACGTTTTTCTTGGTTTACAGTGTGCTGGCTTAATAATCCAGTAGGGTTGATAGCCTCTGAATGTTATTATGTCTATAGCTCAGAATAATGCACTAAACTCAATAGCGCACCTCATATAATAAGCAATGTTTAAATATGATAATAAGAGAGAGAGAGAGAGAGAGTACAAAGGAGTACAAAGGAAATCAAGCAACAACAGATCTAGTGACTCTTCTAGGTTGCTTGTCCTCCAAAACACTGAGGATCAAGTGTCCAAACAGTGGTTTAGAGTGGGTAAGGGAACATTGGAAAGGGAATTACTGCCCTGGAACTAATGTCCGTGGCAGGATTAGGAAGTTAGTAGAGGACAGATGGGTTAGTAACTGAGGGGGGGATAAAATAAAGTTATTCATTTACAAACGCAGTCAGTCGCGGGTTTGATGCGAGATATTTGTCTAGGCGGAGTTTAAATGCATCAACGGCGATGCAGTCTATAACGTTTCGGGGAAGCCCATTCCACAAGTTGACAACTCGATTGAAGAAGAAATTCTTAGATTCGTGCGAGTTAAAAGATTTACCAATAATTTTGCAACCGTTTCCCCGCGTGTAATTAGAATGGTCGATAGTGAAGTGTACTTACTACAGTTCATATTGTCGATGCCTTTGATGATTTTGAACACTTGAATTAAGTCACCTCTTAATCTGCACTGGGTTAAAGGAAATATATTTAATTCTCTAAGACGCTCTTCGTATGGTTTGTTCTTTTGGCTAGGTATCATTTTGGTAACTCTACGTTGAACTCGTTCTAGCTTGTTTATATCTTTTTGGTAATAAGGGCACCAGGATTGAACGCAGTATTCCAGAAGAGGGCGGACTAAGGAATTGTAAAGGGTTAGGATAACTTCTTTGGATTTATGCTCAAATGACCTGCCTATAAAGCCAATTATTTTGTTTGCCTTCTTAACAACTTCTGAACATTGTTGACTCGGTTTTAGGTTACTCGATATTGTTACTCCCAGATCGGTTTCTCTGTTTACATTCTTAAGCTGAGTGCCATTCATCGAATAGTTTGCTTTCTCATTTAGGTATCCGATATGTACCGGTAGTACTTTACATTTATCCGCATTGAAACTCATTTGCCAAATTTGGGCCCAACATGACAATTTATCTAGATTGTGTTGCATATCGTCAACTTGTTCTTTTGAGAGTACGCTATTTGCAATTTTTGTATCGTCAGGAAATTTTGAGATTGTACAGGTGAGACCCTCATCTATGTCGTTGATGTAAATTAGAAAGAGAATTGGTCCTAGTACCGATCCCTGGGATACCCCGCTAATTACATTGGTCCATTTAGATGCCTTACCGTTTATGACTACTCTTTGCTTTCTGTTGCTGAGCCAATTTTCTATCCATTTCAACACACTGTCTTGTATTCCATGCGCTTTTAGTTTTAGCAGTAAACGTTTGTGGGGAACTTTGTCAAAGGCCTTTTGAAAATCAAGGTATATAATATCTACAGCTTTACTCTCATCGTAGAGGTTGAGGATATCGTGGAAGAAGTCTAAGAGGTTTGTTAAACAGGAACGTTTTTTACGAAAGCCGTGTTGAGTATCTTTAAGTATGTTATTTTCCTCTAAGTGATTTACGAGTCTGTCTCGTATGACCGTTTCTAGCATTTTACATACAACTGAGGTTAAGCTAATTGGACGATAGTTACTGGGTAGGGATTTGCTGCCTTTTTTGAATATCGATGTTACGTTGGCTAGCTTCCACTGATCAGGCATAGTTCCAGACTGCAAGGATTTATTGAATAGTAATGTCAGTGGTTTGGAGAGCTCATCCTTAGCTTCCTTTAGAACTCTCGGCGAGATTATATCAGGTCCAGGCGTTTTATTTACCTTGAGTTTATCTAAACAATTCAATACTTCTCTCTCTGTAACGGTGATATTGCTTAGAACATCTGAATTATCAATCTGAATCGGCGATGGTGTAGGGATATCACTGAGGTCTTCTGTTGTAAAAACTGATGCAAAGAAGGTATTGAGGGCATTACTCATTTGTACTTCGTCTTTGGTATATTCTCCATTTTCATCGACTAACGGTCCAACAGTTGAAGTAACTAAGAGAGAGAGAGAGAGAGAGAGAGAGAGAGAGAGAGAGAGAGAGAGAGCTACATAGAGCTACATAGATACACAGACCACACAGACCTCAAGGTCCTTACTAGGCAGTCTGGCCTTACAAACTATAATATGCATATATGCATATATACACATACACACATACACATACATACATATACATATATACATATATATACACATACATATACACATACATACATACACACATATATATACAGTATATATATACATACTGTACAGTGCACACACATACATATACATACATTTTTTTTTTTTTTTTTTTTTTTTTTTCCCCATTCATATCACCCCAGCCCTCTGCAGATAGAGGTCAAGCCTTCCCTTGAAGGCGTTTATTGTGTCGCTCTCCACCACTCTCGCTGGTAGTTTATTCCACTCTGTCGCCACACTGTAGGTGAAGAAACTCTTTGTGACATCTAGGTTTGCCTTTTTGGTTTTTAATTTCATTCCATTTCCGCGAGTTTGATTAGTATTGTTTAATGTGAATAGTGCATTTACATCGACTTTGTCGAAACCTTTTAGTATCTTAAAGCACTCAATAAGCTGACCCCTCAACCTCCTCTTTTTTAATGAGAACATGTTCAATCGTTTAAGTCTTTCTTCATATGGTTTATTTCTTAATGAGGGTATCATCTTCGTCGCTCTACGCTGTACTGACTCGAGTCTTACAATGTCCTTGATCAGATAAGGTGACCAGAACTGCACACCATATTCAAGGTGGGGCCTCACCATACTTTTGAACAGTGGCACTATTACGTTTTCATGTTTATATGTAAATTTTCGTTTAATAAAGCCCAATGCTATGTTTGCCTTATTTGCAGCTGCTATACATTGGTCGGAAGTTTTTAGGTTTTCAGATATTAGTACCCCTAGGTCTTTTACTACCGTTGCGGTTTTTATTTGTTTGCCATTTATTTCGTATTTGTATTTCATATTTCTGCTACCAACCTGCAGCACCTGACATTTATCGACATTGAAGGGCATCTGCCATTTTTTCGACCACTCTGATATCTTGTTTAAATCAGATTGCAACGCATTTCTATCATCTTCGTTCAGGACTGTATTTCCTATTTTTGTATCGTCGGCGAATTTGGAAATGGTGTTGTTTACCCCTACATCGATATCGTTAATGTAAATGAGAAACAGGACCGGTCCAAGGACTGAACCCTGTGGAACTCCACTAGTGACAGGCTCCCACTCCGATTCCACTCCATTTATCACCACTCTCTGTCTTCTGTCCGTAAGCCAATTTTGTATCCAAGAATGAATTTCACCTTTGATACCTATCCTCTCCAGTTTTAAGCCAATAGTTTTCGGTGAGGCACCTTGTCGAAAGCTTTTTGAAAGTCCAAGAAGATTATATCTAGTGATTTCGTCATGTCGTTATATGTGAATAGTTTGTTATAAAATGCAATCAAATTTGTTAGGCATGACTTATTTGATCTAAAGCCGTGTTGACTATTTTTGATTAGGTTGTTTGATTCGAGGTAATCTACAATCTTATCTCTAATGATTTTTTCCATGATTTTTCCTACAATTGAAGTTAGGCTAATTGGTCTGTAATTACTCGCTTTGGCCTTGCTACCCTTCTTGTATATCGGCGTAATGTTCGCATCTTTCCAATCACTCGGTACAATCCCCTGTAGTAGTGATAAGTTAAATAGTTGTGTCAGGGGTTTTGCTATTTCGTCCTTGACATTCTTAATTATTTTCGGGTGGAGCATGTCGGGTCCCGGGGTCTTATTTACATTTAAATTACTCAATTTGCTTTGTACTTCGGTAACACTGATGGTGAAATCTCCTATCTCATGAGTTGAGGTGTTATTTTCAAGGGTATGATCGATAATTTCTTCTGTGAAAACTGAGCCAAAATATTTGTTGAGCAGTTTTGCCGTGTTTGTGTCGCCTGTTATTGTCTGGCCATCTTCTATTAGCGGTCCGATTCCGCTTTTGATCTGTTTATTTTTGTTTACGTAACTGTAGAATTTTTTGGGGTTTGTGGCACTTTCTCTGGCAATAGTCATTTCGTAATTTTGTTTGTTCGCCCTAATTATTTTTTTCACTTCCCTTCTACTATTTTTGTACAAGTTTTTAATTACTTCAGTGTTTGTGTTATTTTTTACAAGTTTGTGGAGTTGATTCCTTTTCCTTATTGCCTTGCCAATGTCTCTACTGTACCAAGGGGGCATACTTGATTTCGTACTACGTTTTGGTTTCATGGGTACAAATTGTTTATGCGCTTCTGTAATTGTAGACTTAAAATGTCCCCATAGTTCATTTACTTCGTTTATATTTATGAGGTTTGAGTGTATGTTTGATAGCGATTCCTTAAGTCCGTCATAATTTGCGTTTTTGAAGTCCGACACCATTCCTGTTGTTTTTACTGAGGAATATTTGCTTATAACGTTGATTCTTAAGATTTTATGATCGGACGTTGCCAGATGTTCACCTACATCCAGGTTTGATAATAAATTTTCTTGGGTAGTGATTACGAGGTCTAGTATATTCCTGTCTCGCGTCGGCTGTTTTACGTGTTGAGTCAAAAAATTGTCCTGGATGAAGCTTGTCATTAGGCGTGACTCAGCATTTTTCCGGTCGTGGTATTCCAGTCAATTAGGGGGAGGTTATAGTCACCTAGTAAAACTGTTTCGTCGGAATTAAGGGTTTTCTCTAGTATTTCATAAAAAATTGTATCATCGCAACAGTTAGTCTCGGTGGTCGGTACGCTGTAGTGATATTTAAGTTCATGTTTTTTTGTATTTATTTTGACGCACACTATTTCTGCATTACTTTCGGGGAGAGTCACCTCGACTGGGTTTAAGTAGGTTGCAACGTACATTGCAACCCCCCCTCTTTGTTTTCCATTGTTACGGTCTTTATGAAAAAATTTATATGGCTCTATGTGATATTCATGAAGTAGATCTTTATTTTTAAGGTTCAGATGTGTTTCCGTTATACAAATAACGTCAACTTTCTCATTTAATAACAGACATTTGAGTTCGTCTATTTTGTTTCTTATTGAGCAGGCATTTATGGATATTATTTTTATATCATTTCTCTCAGCATGCGCTGGATTTGTTTTTCTTATTGGTGAGGATGGGTTTGGGGTTATTACTTGAAGCCGCGGCGGGTTGTCAAATTCATTCAGTTGGTTGGGTTGGCTTGGATGGGGTTGGGTGGGGTTGTTTAGTTTGTTTTGTGGTTCAGGTAGGTAAGTTTTCGCAACTTGTGGGCCATTGAGGTTGACGGTTTCCTTTAAATGGTTGTGATGGACTTCTAAGGGTTGGGTGGGGTTATTTATTTCTCTTAACTGTGCGGGTGGAGTTTGATTGGGTGGGGTTGTGGGAGGGCTTTTCCGGGGGTAGCGGTAGAGAGAGAGAGAGAGAGAGAGAGAGAGAGAGAGAGAGAGAGAGAGAGAGAGAGAGAGAGAGAGAGAAAGAGAGAGAGAGAGAGAGATCAAAGGTGGTGTGGGGAAGGCAATTCAATACCAGGTAACGAAGACCAGATTGGCCCTGATGTTTACGCTATGGGGTCGTGGTGAAGGTGGTGATGATGATTATGGTGGTGGTGAGAAGAAGAAATGGTGGTGACGATGAAAGTGGTGAGAATAAATGGTAGTGTTGATGGTGATGACTGTAGGTGATTGTGATGATGTTGTTTAAGCTATGGTGTCGTTATGAAGGTGATGATCATGGTGGTGAGTACAAAGGAGTACAAAGGAAATCAAGCAACAACAGGTCTAGTGACCCTTCTAGGTTGCTTGTCCTCCAAAACACTGAGGATCAAGTGTCCACACAGTGGTTTAGAGTGGGTAAGGGAACATTGGAAAGGGAATTACTGCCCTGGAACTAATGTCCGTGGCAGGATTAGGAAGTTAGTAGAGGACAGATGGGTTAGTAACTGAGGGGGGGATAAAATAAAGTTATTCATTTACAAACGCAGTCAGTCGCGGGTTTTGATGAGAGATATTTGTCTAGGCGGAGTTTAAATGAATCAACGGTGATGCAGTCTATAACGTTTCGGGGAAGCCCATTCCACAAGTTGACAACTCGATTGAAGAAGAAGAAGAAATTCTTAGATTCGTGCGAGTTAAAAGATTTACCAATAATTTTGCAACCGTTTCCCCGCGTGTAATTAGATTGGTCGATAGTGAAGTACTTACTACAGTTCATATTGTCGATGCCTTTGATGATTTTGAACACTTGAATTAAGTCACCTCTTAATCTGCGCTGGGTTAAAGGAAATAGATTTAATTATCTAAGACGCTCTTCGTATGGTTTGTTCTTTAGGCTAGGTATCATTTTGGTAACTCTACGTTGAACTCGTTCTAGCTTGTTTATATCTTTTTGGTAATAAGGGCACCAGGATTGAACGCAGTATTCCAGAAGAGGGCGGACTAAGGAATTGTAAAGGGTTAGGATAACTTCTTTGGATTTATGCTCAAATGACCTGCCTATAAAGCCAATTATTTTGTTTGCCTTCTTAACAACTTCTGAACATTGTTGACTCGGTTTTAGGTTACTCGATATTGTTACTCCCAGATCGGTTTCTCTGTTTACATTCTTAAGCTGAGTGCCATTCATCGAATAGTTTGCTTTCTCATTTAGGTATCCGACATGTAGTACTTTACATTTATCCGCATTGAAACTCATTTGCCAAATTTGGGCCCAACATGACAATTTATCTAGATTGTGTTTGCATATCGTCAACTTGTTCTTTTGAGAGTACGCTATTTGCAATTTTTGTATCGTCAGCAAATTTTGAGATTGTACAGGTGAGACCCTCATCTACAGTATGTCGTTGATGTAAATTAGAAAGATAATTGGTCCTAGTACCGATCCCTGGGGTACCCCGCTACTTACATTGGTCCATTTTGATGCCTTACCGTTTATGACTACCCTTTGCTTTCTGTTGCTGAGCCAATTTTCTATCCATTTCAACACACCGTCTTGTATTCCATGCGCTTTTAGTTTTAGCAGTAAACGTTTGTGGGGAACTTTGTCAAAGGCCTTTTGAAAATCAAGGTATATAATATCTACAGCTTTACTCTCATCGTAGAGGTTGAGGATATCGTGGAAGAAGTCTAAGAGGTTTGTTAAACAGGAACGTTTTTTACGAAAGCCGTGTTGAGTATCTTTAAGTATGTTATTTTCCTCTAAGTGATTTACGAGTCTGTCTCGTATGACCGTTTCTAGCATTTTACAAACAACTGAGGTTAAGCTAATTGGACGATAGTTTACTGGGTAGGGATTTGCTGCCTTTTTTGAATATCGGTGTTACGTTGGCTAGCTTCCACTGATCAGGCATAGTTCCAGACTGCAAGGATTTATTGAATAGTAATGTCAGTGGTTTGGAGAGCTCATCCTTAGCTTCCTTTAGAACTCTAGGCGAGATTGTATCAGGTCCAGGCGTTTTTATTTACCTTGAGTTTATCTAAACAATTCAATACTTCTCTCTCTGTAACGGTGATATTGCTTAGAACATCTGAATTATCAATCTGAATCGGAGATGGTGTAGGGATATCACTGAGGTCTTCTGTTGTAAAAACTGATGCAAAGAAGGTATTGAGGGCATTACTCATTTGTACTTCATCTTTGGTGTATTCTCCATTTTCATCGCCTAACGGTCCAACAGTTGAAGTAACTACTTTTTTCTTTCTGATATAACTATAGAATTCTTTCGGGTTTGTTTTACTTTGATTCGCAATATGTAACTCTAAGGTCTTTTTACTCTGCTTAATTAACTTTTTGGCTTTGCGTCGTAGCTCTACAAATTTCACCCGTTCTTCGTAATTTTGTGAGGATTTTAATCTATCATTAGCAAATTTTTTAGCAAGCAGGTAGATTGAAATATCTTTATTCCACCATTTGGGCTTATTATTATGGCCTGGACGCCGTATTTTCGATGGTATGCAGTCTTGCACTGCTTTTAGGTAAGTGGTTTCGAATAACTTCCAAGGTGTATTTAGGTCGTTATTGTTAATTAAAAAGCTCCAGTCAGTTTCTTTAAACATAGCTCTAAGTTTATGGAAGTTTGCTTTCTTGAAATTAGGGACTTTTTCGATGCTACTATTTGGTTCGTTACTAGTAAACTTTAAAGTGAAAGTTATCGTACGATGGTCGCTGTTACTGAATTCATCACCAACATTCAAATTCTCTATCAATTCTTCTTTTGTTGCAAGTACAATGTCAAGAACGTTATTACCACGGGTCGGCGTTCGAACAAATTGATAAAGCGAACTCTCTTGCAAGTTCGTATACAAGTCATGTCCGGAGTGTGAAGTAAGAGTATCGCCCCACTTGGTCATAGGTAAATTAAAGTCGCCAAAAATTACGGTATCTTGTGAGTTACTTACATCTGCAATTTGTTCGTAAATTTATCGGTCAGTTTGCACTGATTGAGCTGGAGGTCTGTATATTAACGCAAGTATTATTTTGGTACCTTTATTATTCTTTATTAGCACAAAAGATGTGTCGACGTTCACAATTTGAGGTTTTGACACGAGGGTCGGGTTAAGACTTTCTTTGATATAAAATAAAACGCCACCTCCATTTTTATTTATTCGGCTGTTCTCAAACATTACATAACCGGGAAGTGAATACTCTGCTAAAAAGTCTCTATCTTCTGTATTGAGCCAAGATTCTGTTATGCCAATCACATCATAATTTTCTGTAAACACTAGTTCCTCTTAATCTGAAAATTTATTGCGTATGCCACGAGCATTTGCACAGAAAACCTTTAAAGTTGCGGTTTTAGAACTCACAGAACGATATTGGTGGTGGTGAGAAGAAGAAATGGTGGTGATAATGACACTGAGGATGATTGTGGTGAGAAAAAGTGGTGGTGATTATGACAAGAATTGGTGGTGATGAAGATGATGGTTGTAGTGAGAAGAATTGGTGGGTACGAAAAAAAATTGGTGGTGATTATAGGCGATTGCGATATTGACGATGTTTCCTATGTTTGCGATATGAACCCGTAATGAAAAGTGATGACAAGAGTGGTGGTGATGTAAAGAAGTGATGATGAGGATGGTAGTAAGAAGTGGTGACGATGTTGATGATGTTTACGCTATGAACCCGTGATAAAAGTGATTATCCTAATTATAATTTTGTATTAAAACAAAATATTATCCCTGCCGTAATCTGTTTATTGAATATATGGAGGTGCTCATTTATCTCTCTCTCTCTCTCTCTGATATATATATATATATTTATCTTGTATATATTATATATATTTATATATATATATATATATATATATATATATATATATATATATTATATATATTATATATACTGTATATATATATATATATATATATATATATATATATATATATATAGTTGGATATTATTCGACTAGTTGATTCAGATTAGGAAGGCATTTTGTAAGCCAGTGGGTTAATTGAGATAGAAACAACCCTTTCGATTCCTAGACATCCTCCGTAAACTGCATAAAATCTAATAATATCCAGAATAAATTGAAGAAATGCATCGTTGTATCCTCAAGTGGTATTTATATATTTGTATTTTATTTGTGTATATATTATCAACTAAATGTAATAATATGCCTCGTAAATTATAGGTTTGTTATCGCTCGCCAGGAGAAACAATCGACGCGTAAGTGGCACATAAGGGCATAACATTTACCAAAAATGTGACGAACAGGCTTAAAAACGCCAAACTACATGGGCGAACGTCGTCAGATCTCAAAACTGAGGGGGTTAAACATAAGGGAGAAGGGGGTTCCACAAAAATAACCCCCTTTAAGTCTCCCTGTAGAAGGCCTTGCGTTGCCGTAATCATCACTACCGGTGCTGTTGTTGTTGTTGGCGACGGTGTTGATTAGGGTGGAAGGTTGGATATGAGGGTAAGGAGGTTGTTAGATAGGCTGAGGAAGACGGGGAGGTAATGGTGGAGAGAGAGAGATTCTTTAAGTGTGCGTAATTAGTGGGTTGGGAGAAAGGAAACCATTTGGGCTATTTCAGTCGGTAATTGGAGGCGCCTTTAGGTTATAAAGTCAGTAGAGGTTCCTTTTTAGATGTTTTTCCCAGGATCTCTCTCTCTCTCTCTCTCTCTCTCTCTATCTATATGTATATATATATATATATATATATATATATATATATATATATATATATATACCGGTACAGTATATATATATATATATATATATTCAGGTAGATAAATAGCTACTTTAGGGTAATAATAGGGACTTTTTGCTCGCAGACATAATATAATAACCAGATACAACACACACACACACACACACAACACACACACACACACACACACAGCCCGTAGCCTAGTAGGTAGAGCTCTCGTCTCACACACGAGGGGTCGGGGGTTCAATCCCCGGCCGGGCGGAGACAAATTGGGCTTGTCTTTCATGTGTTAGCCTCAGTTCACCTAGCTGTAAATAGGTACCTGGAATAAGTGGACGACGTTGTGACGTCCCATCTGGGGTTGGCAAAAATGGTACAAGGCGAGATGGGTATCATATGGTTCACCTAAGCTGATGGCTACCTAAGCCTTCGGGCGAGACGGTACCGTCTATAGTGAGAATGGTACCATACAGATCCACCCTAAGCCTTCGTTTCCGATGTCGCCAATTGGCTAAAATACAGACTACACACACATCCACAGCCATTCCAACAGTACATAAAACACTTAACATGCATTTCACTCAATACATTCCCAGTTAAGGAGACGCGATAATAATGAGCTTAGCTCGCATTGCGTGGATTCCCCTTGACGAACAAGTAACTGAGTAACACACACACACACACACACACAGTAGCCTAGCTAGTAGGTAGAGCTCTCGTCTCACACACGAGGGGTCGGGGGTTCAATCCCCGGCCGGGCGGAGACAAATTTCGCTTGTCTCCTTTCATGTGTTAGCCTCAGTTCACCTAGCTGTAAATAGGTACCTGGAAAGTGGACGACGTTGTGACGTCCCATCTGGGGTTGGCAAAAATGGTACAAGGCGAGATGGGTATCATATGGTTCACCTAAGCTGATGGCTACCTAAGCCTTCGGGCGAGACGGTACCGTCTATAGTGAGAATGGTACCATACAGATCCACCCTAAGCCTTCGTTTCCGATGTCGCCAATTGGCTAAAATACAGACTACACACACATCCACAGCCATTCCAACAGTACATAAAACACTTAACATGCATTTCACGCAATACATTCCCAGTTAAGGAGGCGCGATAATAATGAGCTTAGCTCGCATTGCGTGGATTCCCTTTGACGAACAAGTAACTGAGTAACTGAGTAACACACACACACACACACATATATATACACACACACACAGCCTGTTCCCTAATACGCGCGTGTGTGAGGGATTCGGTTCAGGACTCCCTGAAAAAAACTCTCCAACAATGGTCCTGGGGATAATGGGGTATTCAGGGATATATGATAATGGTAAAGGGGAAAAATGGATTGAGTGGAAGGCCAGGACAAGGGGTGAAGTCAGGTGAGAGAGAGAGAGAGAGAGAGAGAGAGAGAGAGAGAGAGAGAGAGAGAAAGAGAGAGATTGGGGGGGGGGGGGCGAGAGTGGGAATGAGAGAAAGGAATAGGAGGTAAATTTAGACAGATTATTATTATTATTATTATTATTATTATTATTATTATTATTATTATGTTACGTAGATAACTATATATAGGATATTATAGAGTACAAAGGAAATCAAGCAACAACAGGTCTGGTGACCCTGCTAGGCTGCTTGTACATTGATATATGAAGCCTGTTTATTGTTTCAATATTTTAGATTGATAAAATGTTACGGAAATTATACATTTTGGAAAGTATAATATATATATATATATTATATATATATATATATATATATATATATATATATATATAGTATATACAGTATATATATATATATATATATACTGTATATATATCCTTTTTTGGGTTGTTGGAATTTTCATGGGAGAGTTTTATGAACACTATTTAATAGCATATGAGAGGATAATATACATTAAAAACCAGAGCTGAATGGAGCGTGGGAAGCCAGTGAAAACGAAAAATATGAATGGAGATGAAAAGGTGGTAAAAGAGAATTCGACATAGCTTTCGTACTAATGGAGTGAAAGTCGAGAGTGCTTTTAGGGAGAGACTATTTTTGAGAGGGAGTTGAGAGAGTGGGTGGAAGGTAAGGGTGAGCGAAATAAGAAGGGTATTCATGGGATGTAAAGATGTGCAGAAATAGTAATCTTGAAGGACGGAAAGGTTATAAAAAGGGAGAGATATGTTTATATGTAGTTATAGTTATCAGCAGTTAAACACACACACACAAATACATACGTACGTCATCTCCCTCTCTCTCTCATATTTATTGTACACCAAACTATCATTGCAGAAGCACATCCAGAGCTAAAAACCTACCGTATAAATATGAGAGAGAGAGAGGGAGAGAGGGAGAGGGGGGGGGGGGGGTAAGCAGGTGGCCCACACAATAGAGGTAAAGAACAGTGCAGGTGGGTGAACGAGGGGAGACTAAAGATAAAAGTGAAAGGGTGGGGAGAGGGTACAGATATATTGAAAAGAGAAATAGGAGAATTGTTCAAGAGATATGGAGAGAGTTGAAATAGAGAGAGGGTAAGTATATACTGAAATAAGTAACACCCCGTTCTTAACATTAATCATCAATTACAAACTCCAATGTACTTGAATAAACTAATGAAAGCATATGGTCCTCCCGGGAATCGAACTCGGGACACCACACTCAGAACATAAGCACCTAAACCATTACACCACGAACTCAGTTATTGAAAATGAGAAATATGAGAATTGTTGAAGAGATGAGTAGAGAGAGTTAATATAGAGACAGAATGCGGAGTATTGAAACGGGGAAATAGGATTTTTTTTTGAAGAGTTAAGTAGACAGAATTGATATAGAGACAGGGTACGTATGTATAGCAAGTGAAGAATAGGAGAAGTGACAAAGAGATATATGTATAGAGAAAACGGAACATTGAAAATATGATATAGGAGAAGTGATAAAGAGATGAGGAGAGATAATTGATATGGAGACATGGTGATAAAGAGATGAGGAGAGATAATTGATATAGAGACAGGATACGCAATAATAACATTAAGACATAGGAGAATTGATAAAGAGATGGGGAAAGAGGAACAATGAACATGTGGAATAGAAATGAAAAATAAATAAGGATAGATAATTGATCAAGAGACAGGTTGTGAAATATTACAAATAAGAATTATGAGAGGATGAAACGGCTGTGAGATGTATATTCACTAACTTGAAAATATGTGTATTTAATGAACACACATTCTTTGAAGTACCGATGCTACAGGAGAGAGAGAGAGAGAGAGAGAGAGAGTGTGTGTGTGTGTGTGTGTGTGTGTGTGTGTGTGTGTGTTTGTATTGGGAAGTAACGCTTTGGCTACATAGATAGTTAAACTACTAACTGACTCGTAAGAGTTAGTGTAATTTCTAGTATTGCTTGCTATTTTGTTGTGTTACTATACTGTACGATATGTATTTGGGTATATTATTTGTATGTTTGAATTTGAATGTAACTTTGAGTTATGTTTGTATATATATTATTATACCAATTTTAAGCTCGGTGGTCTAGTGGTTTAGGTGCTGGAGTGCTGCACTACTGGCCTGGGTTCGAACCCTGGCTGGGGCATGACACAAAATATTAATTATACTTAATTTTGTAATATTATATATATATTATATATATATATATATATATATATATATATATATTATTATTGTTCTCATATGTGTTCATTTGGTTCACAGGTAAGACGTGTGGTAATGAATGGAACGTGGACGTGGCGAAGGTATGTACTCTGTGGAATACGTCGGTTAGTTCGTTTGGTGGTGGTTATATCCTATTTTTTCACCAACCAACTTTTACTTCTAAACTCAATTAACCCCTTCTGTACCGGTGACGTCTCTCGTATCTGATGTCAGGTAGATTTAGACGGATTTACATAGATTAGGAAGGACCTAGGGAGATAGTCTACTGCTTTTTAATTAGTAGACATCCTTCCTAAGCTGACTAAAATTGTCTAATGGTAGCCAAAATAATGTGAAAAGAAGGTTGCCGGTACAGAAGGGGTTAATGAAATCAATGAATACATGTGGCACTCCAAGGACTCGAACCTAGGATACTCACACTGTTGTTGCTTAACTTCCTTTGTATTCCTTTGTGTGTCTTGTCTGCGCATTAATTCATGTGTGTGTGTATGCGTGTGCGTTCGTGTGTGAGAGAGAGGTGGTGGTGGTATGTGTGTATTTCTCCCTATGTGTGTGTGTGTGTGTGGGTGTGTGTGTGTGTGTGTGTGTGTGTGTGTGTGTGTGTTTAGAGAGAGTAAGGGGTGCAACAATCCGACAGAGTGCTCCCCTCACCCTGTTGTCCACATCTCCATTATTAGTGCTGTTCCTGCTCTAACTTTTGGCTGCAGAGAGAGAGAGAGAGTATGTGTGAGGGAGAGAGAGTGTATGTGTGAGAGAGAGTGTGTGAGTGAGTGTATCTGTCTGTGTGTGTGTGTGAGAGAGAGTGAGTGTGTGTGTGAGAGAGTGAGGAGAGATAGAAGTGAGTACATAAAGATGGCTACTTACTTAGAGAGTGAGTAAATAGAGATGGCTAAATAATTAATCAGAGAGAGAGAGAGAGAGAGAGAGAGAGGTTTAATATAAAAGTAAATGCGGGCAAAATGGCTTGAAATGCATAACAGATTGACTTACACTCAGCAGATCAAAGAACAGCATATAATACGACAAAGTTCAGGATACTATAATTTGTGGATACAAGAGAGAGAGAGAGAGAGAGAGAGAGAGAGAGAGACTGTTACATAGTACATCACTGACTTATCGGATCAACGTAGTAATGGTTGTTGTAGTTGTGGTAGTAGGTGTGATTGTGGTGGTAGTTGGGTTTTTTGTCACAGCGATCGTAAAGGCGTTTTATCGTTAGCGCTCTTGACTTATAAGGAACGGGAGGTTTGTCAAATGTACAGTCTCTTGTAAATATCCGTGGACCCTCTATGTTTTTCTTTATGCAATGATAAATGTCTGGGTTGATTTTTGGATGGGACTTGCTTTTCAATTTATAGTACCGGGTATATAATGTTTCCAGAGGCATACTTTCATAATTAGAAACAGGTGATATTTACGTTTGTTTATGACTGATAATACAGTTCCACACACGTCCAGCTGCTTCGGTGCTACAGTTTGCCCTTTTTATTGCACGACGCCATGTTTACTTTTAGTTTGGCTATCATTAGATAATTGTATTCAGTTTAGGTAGGATAAAAAAAAAAAAAAAAGGAAAAGTGGGGATTGGGCCTGCGTATATAGATAGATAGATATAGATCTATGGCTAGTAGAGTACCTGTGATCTCAGTTAAGTTCCCTTACTCCCACAGACCCTCCATAAAGCCAGTAACATCGCATGCAATTGATAATATTGTTGATTTGGTTGTATATATGTTGACAAAAGAGGAGCTATAACATAATATACCAGGGAATAAACACTTTGCTAACCCTGTATTTATATGTACCATAATATCGGCTACTCATTATAAGCTAAAATATCACAAATCAAAGTAATAGTCGGGCTTGTGAACAACTATATTGTACAAGGAAGTTTATTCCTATTTCATGTGTAAGATTTAGTTTCTTTATTTTTATCTCTATATTTATTTATTTATTTTATATAAATAAGATAGAAATCAACATTCAGAATAAAAATGACTAACACAAATACACAAAAAAGTAGGCTACCACAAACATTAGAAGAGGCCGTTTTCAATATTAATTGGTATATTTTATAAAATTAAGATAAAAATCAACATTCAGAATAAAAATTACTAACACAAATGAAAAAAGTAGGCGACCACAAATATTAGAAGAGGCCGTTTTCAAGGTTAACCAATGTAAAATAATAATTACAGAATACACACGCCAGTGGGGCCAATCGTGTGTTAAATCTCCGGACACAATAACAGTTTGTTACTTGAGGTGTAGTTGTAATTACTGTGCATTAAGCCGGTGTCACAAGAGCTCTTTTTCCGTCAATTTTCGATTTTTTTCTCTTACTACTTTTTGGTATTTTCGCATTGGAATCGATGACCTTATATGATTTTAAGAGACATAAATTATATAGAACTTTAATTCAGAAGATACGTGACCACAATTGCCTGAAAAAATTGACGACAAATTGCTTGTGTGATACCAGCTTTTAGTTTCATGGTATTTGTAATGGTGTTGCCCTGAGGGCCAAATGTGCTGAAAGTGCTCTGTCCTAGATTAGGACTATTATTTCGAGCTACTGTTGGAGCTTGTGTTTGTTTATTAAAGAACGTTGTGCAGTTCAGTTGCTTATATTAACTCGTACCTGGCTTGTGATGCGCAAGGGACTGGAGTTCGCGCAGAGAGGCTCCAGTCCCGAAGTTCTTCTTGACTTGGTGTGCTGGCTTAACCCACTGAGCCCCAGCTAGTTATAAATAATAAATGTACCACCAGGGACTGGCAGGATTTGAAAAAAACAAAAAATCCAGAAACAATAGTGAATGGGTTAGGAATGAAAGAAAAACCACAAAAAAATATCAAAAAGGTCAAAAAAGGGTCCTACGGAGCCCCCGAAAGTTGATTTTAGAAGAGTCAAAAATTGAAGGCAAAAACAGCCAAAAACCATGTTTTTGCACGCTCACACGCACGCGGTTGGACTTTGAGAGTTTTCAACCATCGGCATGGTTGCGTGGGATACTTACACAGTTCCCATACACATCTGAGCCCTCTAGGTGCCATAGGACCGGAGTAATTGGGACCGGAGTACCAGTGACGATACGTTGTCGTCGCTGGGGTTTAGCGTTACATACATTGCCGACGACACGTTGTCGTCGCTGGGGTTCAGTGGGTTAATAATCCAATGAGGTTGATAGCCTCTGAAGTCCTATTTTAACTAAATTGTGATGGTCAAGGGATTGGGATTATTGAAATGAGGCTCTAGTTCTGCCACAATTCTTGACTTAGAGTGTGCTGGCTTAATAATCCAGAAGGGTTGATAGCCTCTTAAATCCTTATTTAACTAAATAACTTCATGAGTGTTTTTTTTATGCAAGTGACGATAATGAGAATGACATAAGAATATTTTTGTATAAAACCGTTAATTCTTCATATCAGGAAGCTGTTTTGCCCAGTGGATAACGTTCCCACCTGCCACACAGCAGACTTAAGTTCACCTCTCACTCAGGTTGGTGATAGTTTATATGAGAGGTAGCCGGCGGTTACCGTCTCCCCTGAGCAAGAATATGGGATTGGTTTCGGGTTTTACTAAATATAGTCTTAGCGCTATTGAATCACCTCAAAGGGGGAGAGAAATGACACTTAATAAATTACCAGAGATTATTACTACGTATTTATATAATTACTGAATATATTATACACTTTCAATTCAATAAGTAGAAATATTACGGTAGTAAAACAAACAATACAGCTATTAGATCCCACACAAACCAAACTAAAAATATATATTGTAAATGTGTTGGGGTTAAATAGCGTTATACAAAGGGGAAACTACAATCAATTATGTAAGAAAACAAAGAGGAAAGGAACTAAGGTCAAACAACAATAGGCAGGTACTTGAGCTCACACAATGCAAACTAATACCATAAATTACATATATCTCGGGTCCACTGCACAGGCAATCTCACTTACCGACACAAAACTGGGACCAAGAGGAAAAAGAGTGGAATTGTTAGGTATTAGTGGTAATGGGGGTGGTCTTAGATGCTATGTCACCTCAAACCCGTTCATTGGAGCTCTTTTTGCCTAACCTAACCTAATCTAGGGTAAACTCAACTAGATTGACAGGGGGTTGAATTGACCAGAATCTGAATTTAGGAGCATCATGCCCTTTTAAACTAACCCGAACCTAATCTAGCATAAACTCAACTAAATTTGGCAGTGATTTGAATTGACTAGAATCTGACTGTAAGGAGACTTTCATATCATTGTCGTTTTATATGTTACCGATTGTAAGGCTTGGTTATGATGGAAATAAGGTCATAGTTCAATTGTCTCCAAAGAGATGAAAAGAAAACAAGAAGGAAATCCGGAATAATAACAAACAAAACAATATCACCACCATCATCAACAATAAATCAACAATGACAAAGAGGAAGAGCAGAGCGCGTAATATACAGGAAAGTAAACAGATTATCCAGTTATGACGGTGTCCCAAATAACAGTCCAATTCGCAGAAATATATCTTCGCCTCCTTGTTGTTGTTTTTTTAGGTAAATAGGCAGTAAAACTTTAGAAATCCTGCCGGTATGCTCGCCAATTACAATATTAACAAGATGTATAAGGTAAAAAAGATAGGTAAGTAGTTTCTCCTTCTCCTTGATAAAACAAAAAACAGAAAAAACATCACAAATTCAAACACAGCAGCGAAACCAAGAACAGCAAAAAGTAAAACCAAGAGCAGTGCAATAGAATACACTATCGCGAGCAATATACGAGTGAGTATTTATTATTCACAACTACACAACAACAACCACCTTTAAAACAAACACAACAACACATTGTTACTATTTACAACAACAAAATCAGCAACAACAACCTTAACCTCTTCTGTACCGATGACGTCTTTTGTATTTTCTTTAGCAGACGATTTTATGTAACTTAGGAAGGATATGTGGGAGGTAAAAGGATTAATTGAGATAGTTTGCACTTTTTAATTGGTAGACGTCCTTCCTAAGCTGAATAAAATCGTCTAATAGTAGCAAGAATATAATTAAAGAGACGTCGTTGGTACAGAAGGGGTTAAAACACATACACCAACGCACACCACACAACAAAAAAACAACAGCAAGAAATACAGACACCACAATGGAACGCAATGTCAGGAGTAATATGCCATTAAAGGAGTTACTGCTCACAAAAATAACAATAACACAACAACATCACCAAGAACAGCAACAACAATAACAACAGCAAGAAAACACCACCACCCTCAACAACAACAGGTAGAAACACTAACAACACTACGATAGAACACAATGCCAGGAGTAATAGGCAAGGCAAGGAGACTAAAGGAGTTACTGTTTACAATAGTACTAATACAATACCATCGCCAACACTAACAACAACATCAGCAACAATTGCAACAAACACAACAGCGAGACACACCAACAACACCACGATAGAACACAAGAGTGATAAGTCACTCAAAGAGTTACTGATACAACAATAGCACTAATAGAACAACAACAACAGAAGCAACACCACCAACAATAACAACAAAAATACGCAGCTGCAAGCACGACCTCCCGAAATCCATCCTTCTGAATCCTCCCTTCCTCGCGAGGACAGAGTCCACCTGGCCAGGCTGAGATTCGGACACCATCCAGCTCTTCTGAGTTATCAGAAGAGACTGGATGACTCCGTCGTCGACACCTGCCCGGGTTGTAACACAGCACCCCATACCATTAAACACATCACCCCATACCATTAAACACTCATAGAAGACTGCATTTCACACAACCACTTACGCCAACAACACAATTTACACTCTTTGAGAGCTCTGTGGGAAAGCCCGACCGTGGCCTTGGCCTTCCTTAAGGACTCGGGGCTGTTCGGCCAGGCAGCTTAGGGAACAACAACAACAACAACAACAACAAAAATAACAGCTAGAAACACTAACAACACCACGATAGAACACAATTTAAGGAGAAATAAGCCAGTCAAGGAGTTACCGATACAACAATAGCAATAAAAGAACAACATAACAACAACAACAACAACATCAACAACAACAACAATAACAACAACACACACAACAGCTAGACACACCATTAACACCACATAGGACACAATGTCAGGAGTAATAAGCTAGTCAAGAAGTTACAGTACTGATACAACAATAGCAATAACACAAGATCACCAAGAACAGCAACAATAACAACAACAACAGCAAGAAACACCACCACCATCAACAACAGGTTGAAACACTAACAACACCACGATAGAACACAATGCCAGGAAGAACAGGCAAGGCAAGGAGTTACTGTTTACAATAGTACTAATACAACACCATCACCAACACTAACCACAACAACAACAACAACAACAACAACAACAATTGTAACAACAGCAAAAATAGCAAGAAACACCAATAACACCACAATGTCAGGAGTAATAAGTCAGTAAAAGAGTTACTGATACAACAATAGCACTAATAGAACAACATCACCAACAACAACAACATCAACAACAATAACAACAACAACCAAAACAACAGCTAGAAACATCAACAACACCTCGATATAACACAATGTCAGGAGTAATAAGGGAAGGGGAGGAACAACTGTTTATGACGGATCTTCCCACAGTTATCACAGCAACTACCGTGTTTATGTTTTTGTGCCATCACCGCCAATTTGGAGGCTTGTTATTGGTTGGGAAGTATGTGTGCATAAGGTATTGTAGTGTGAGATATATATATATATATATATATATATATATATATATATATATATATATATCACAGAAAGTTACATAGACACAAAGACTGTACAGACCTTGCGACCCCTACTGGGAAGTTCAGACTTAATTCTAACCAAATTTGTTACTAAGTGGAAGGTAAGGCTAGCAAAGCAGAAGAGAGAGATTTATGCCTTGCACATGTTCACCATCATAATTATGCTTTTCACATCATACCTTAGGAACCAGGTAGACATTTTAAGCCCTTCCAGAAGTAAATATATGTCATTTCAGGATCTATGAGTTCGAAATACCAATTACAATCACAATGTGACCTTATTTCGATTATTTTCATTCAATATCCCTGTTGTCTGTACTCTTTTCCGTCCATCTGTTGTTTTTAGCTGGAAATTTGGAAACACAATTAACCCATAACTGCAGGGTAATGCACACTATTATTTCATATTTCTTCTTATATGATATATCTTTACACATTGTTTTCTCTAACGGCTATAGTCTATCCGCTGTAAGTAGGCGATAAATCATGACCTCTAACCTCTGTAACTCAAAAACGACAAGAGTAATAGAGCTAATATTTCTACCATATGGGAAGACTCAGTCGAGTTATAGATGTGGGCATTTACAGCCAATTTGCTCTAGCCCTTTTTAAGTTACAGAGGATAGAGGTAATAATTTCTCGCCTACTTACAGATAATAGACTATAGTTCCTGTCATGTTTTCACATTTGTCCTTGTTTCATTCTTCCTTCTCTATATGTTGACTCTTAACATTCAACGAAGTTCGAAAAATCCAAACTTTATGCATATTTGTTTTCGCGGTATTGCTGATGAGTGAAATAAATGTTGCTCTCTTCTTTAGCTTATGCAGTTAGCCTAAACATATTTAATGTCTCCTAACTTTATGCTTTATATTTGTTTTCACGTTATTGTTTTACTATCTTTCCTTTCATTAGTTTATACAGTCAGCCGAGACTGATCGAATGTCTCTTAGCACGATACACTACTCACTGACCTATGATCTTGATCTTTAACCCACTCTCGACATATTTGTGACGCACAATAGACCATAACCTTGCCGATTTTGGTGTGGATATCTCGAGTGATTTGAAGTTTATTGCGTGCATTGTGTTCCACCGAGAATACAATGGGTTTCCTTTACCAATAGCCATGGTGACGATGTGTTTTGATTTTTGACGGGAATAACCCCGTTTCCAATAAGTAAACCAATACTTTTGAACCTCTATAACTCACATACGACTAGTGTAATCGAGCTAACATTTCTATCATTTGGGAAGGGTTAGCCAGTTAATAGGCGTGGACATTTAAATCACATTGCCCTCTATGAGTGATAGAGGTTAGGGTTCACAATTTCTGACCTACCTACTTAGAACAGGGTATAGCCTCTTTCACGTTTTATGATTGCATTTCATTTACATTGATGTCTGGCATTCATTCTTAAGTTTGAGTTTATATTTGTTTTTACATATATTTTATCTTGTCCGGCGCCATATGCCTTAGTAGTTGTGGTACCACGTTATACTGGATATCGTTCATATAATTTCCCTCTACCAATGCAGTGTGTATAATAGTTCAAGACTAAAAATAACTGATAAAGTGCGTCTTCCTTACGACCTCTCTCTCTCTCTCTCTTGTTAAGAAGGCAAACAAAATAATTGGCTTTATAGGCAGGTCATTTGAGCACAAATCCAAAGAAGTTATCCTAACTCTTTACAATTCCTTAGTCCGCCCTCTTCTGGAATACTGCGTTCAATCCTGGTGCCCTTATTACCAAAAAGATATAAACAAGCTAGAACGAGTTCAACGTAGAGTTACCAAAATGATACCTAGCCTAAAGAACAAACCATACGAAGAGCGTCTTAGATAATTAAATCTATTTCCTTTAACCCAGCGCAGATTAAGATGTGACTTAATTCAAGTGTTCAAAATCATCAAAGGCATCGACAATATGAACTGTAGTAAGTACTTCACTATCGACCAATCTAATTACACGCGGGGAAACGGTTGCAAAATTATTGGTAAATCTTTTAACTCGCACGAATCTAAGAATTTCTTCTTCAATCGAGTTGTCAACTTGTGGAATGGGCTTCCCCGAGACGTTATAGACTGCAGCACCGTTGATTCATTTAAACTCCGCTTAGACAAATATCTCGCATCAAACCCGCGACTGACTGCGTTTGTAAGTGAATAACTTTATTTTATCCCCCCCTCAGTTATTAACCCATCTGTCCCCTACTAACTTCCTAATCCTGCCACGGACATTAGTTCTAGGGCAGTAGTTCCCTTTCCAATGTTCCCTTACCCACTCTAAACCACTGTTTGGACACTTGATCCTCAGTGTTTTGGAGGACAAGCAGCCAAGAAGGGTCACTAGACCTGTTGTTGCTTGATTTCCTTTGTACTCTCTCTCTCTCTCTCTCTCTCTCTCTCTCTCTCTCTCTCTCTCTCTCTCTCTCTCTCTCTCTCTCTCTCTCTCTCTCTCTCTCTCTCTCTCTCTCTCTCTCTCTCCCCGTGTGCGAGCATTTAAGTGAATCCCAGAGTTTACGGAGGAAATGGCCCGCTTTGTATCTCAGTCATGTGAACTCTGCCTGTTACTTACTGCTTACTTAGAGCTCGCAATATGCCTCTGATTACTGTGTGTGTTCGCTGACGACTTCCTGGAGAGAGAGAGAGAGAGAGAGAGAGAGAGAGAGAGAGTCCACACACAAGAACAAATCTCAAGCCTACCAAAATTACCACGTATGTAATGTTTATGGGCGTTGCGCTCCTTGGTGCCGCTAGAAGAGTGGCGAACACATCATCACAAGGTAAGGTAAGTGTTTCATCTATTTTTAACCCTTTTTGGTCTTAGGGGTATTCTTTTCTGGGTGGGCAAAAGTGAGCCTGTATCCTAAAATAAATTGGCCTTTTGTCGTGACGTTTTTTCTATCGAAACATATACAAAATATACTTTGAAGCGGGTATGGGTGTGCATTAATGAAGCGGGTATGGGTGTGCATTATTGAAGCGGATATGGGTGTGCTTTATTGAAGCGGGTATGGGTGTGCATTAATGTTATTAATTAGACGGAAATCTGTGAAGGCGTTTTTGTTGGCCTAGGGTACAAACTAAAAATACATGGCTCGAAAATGGCAAGAAACAAGCACTATCATCTATACTGATTCTATAGAGATTAATCAAAATATCATAATAACACACAAGAAATCGGATCAGACAGTGTTAACCACCCATCAGTTTTTATCAATACTGAGACCGCTATTTTGGGTTGGGGAGGGAGTGACTTTCTGGGAAGAGAGTCGAGGGAGACGCCTGGGGGAAGGGGCTTGAATTATTAGGAGTGGGCAGACTTGAGAGGCTATGTTAAGAGTTGAGGGTCCCGAGAGAGAGAGAGAGAGAGAGAGAGTGAGTGAGTGAGTGTAAACTGTATTAGATGTATTAGTTGTTGTTGAAATAGGACTTCAGAGGCTATCAACCCTATTGGATTATTAAGCCAGCACACTGTAAGTCAAAAAGAACGGCAGGACTGGAGCCTTTCTGCAATAACTCCAGTCCCTTGTGCTGTATTAGTGATTCAAGGCCATCGTTATATATGTTCAGTTTGAGTAGCTTCATATGAACTGTAATGCGTAAAAACGGAGATATATATGGAGATATACAGTACAGTATAGGTGATTTGCATAGATTTACGTAGATACAATTACCACACAGACCTTACGATCCCAGCGAGGTGATCAGGACATGATTCTAGTAGAGATAGCAATCCCGGTAGTAAGATGAAGTGGAAGGAAATGATAGCAAAGAATAGTTGCAATGTTAATAGTTTTCAACTTAATGTGCAAACACTTAAAGAACAAGGTCCTACATTCCTATTAATAAAAAATATGTAAGCAATTGTAAATAGATTGTATTTAATGTAAACTAAACATAAGCTGGTCTTTAGATAGTGATATTGTATTGCATAATGTATTTTTTCGCTTTGTCCAGCATCATATGTATCATAATGTTTGAATACAAAATGAGAGAGAGAGAGAGAGAGAGAGAGAGCGAGAGCGAGAGCGAGTACAAAAAGAGAGGAAACGACAATAGACTAACTGATTTTTACGAGGCTGCTTGTGGCTAATTTAACTACCCCGTGTGAAAAAAAGAATACCACAACAGTGGAGAGAGAGAGAGAGAGAGAGAGAGAGAGAAAGAGTAAGTATTGAATGAGTTTGTGATAATAATTTATCCATTAATCTATACCAAGCGACGTGTGACTAGCATATGTGAACAAATTGGTATGAGAGAGAGAGAGTACAAAGGAGTACAAAGGAAATCAAGCAACAACAGGTCTAGTGACTCTTCTAGGCTGCTTGTCCTCCAAAACACTGAGGATCAAGTGTCCAAACAGTGGTTTAGAGTGGGTAAGGGAACATTGGAAAGGGAACTAATGTCCGTGGCAGGATTAGGAAGTTAGTAGGGGACAGATGGGTTAGTAACTGAGGGGGGGGGGGGATAAACTAAAGTTATTCATTTACAAACGCAGTCAGTCGCGGGTTTGATAAGAGAGAGAGAGAGAGAGAGAGAGAGAGCGTGTTTTCGAAAGCTACAGAACCCATACCATACCAACCACTAATTAATTTGTAACATCATATTGACTCCATATCTCATCGCCCTCCTCTCCTCTAAGCTCCCTCTCTTTTCTCCCTGTCCGTTTCTCTCCCCCTTCTCTCTTCTTTTCCCCTCCAATCCTCTCCCCCTCCTCTCCTCCCTTCTCCCTCTCCTCTCCACTCCCCCCTCTTCTCCTCTCCACCCCTCTCTCTTTTTCTCCTCTACCCGCTCTCTCCCTCCTCTCCTTTCCTCTCCCCCTCTCCTCCTCTTCTCTCCGCTCCCCCTCCTCTCCTCTCCTTGACGCATCTTCAACACTCTGACTCTTTACACCTGAGATGCTTCAGTAAACAGATATCGGAAATCTGATTATAATTTGTCTGTATAAACCTCCCTTGCCTCTGGAACATTTGAAAGGTATATAGGATCACCTTAACTTGTTATTCACTAGTTGAATTACATTAAGTATTTTCCTACCGTATAAGATTAGTTGAGGTATAATGTATCTAGCTCATACTTTTATCTTTCGTTGTTTCACTCATCCTTCAGTGGCCTCGGTGAGAGCTGCTCCCCCCGAGTATCCATTAGTAGAGTCTGAGATTAATTATATATAAGCTAAGGTAGAGATGTTCCGAGAAAATCGATATATCCCTATTTTTGGCCATCTTTCAGTTCAGTTCAGTTGAAAGTCGGGAAGCATTAATGCCTTTCCATCGGCACTTCCCTTGGCAGTTATATATTTATTGTTATATTTGTTTGTGTTTGTATTTAGTTGTAACCCTTTCAGTATACAAGGACGCGATTCTTCTTTGTATTATGGTTATTATTACACGATTGTATTCTGTTTAGAGGAAAGTTATGGTAGTTGGAGGGATAGTTGAGGTAGTTGTTGTTACCCCTTTGATTCCAATAGATACTTCCTAAGCTGCCTACAGTTGTCTAATAATAGATCGACTATAATGAAACAACGCTTCCTCGTATACTGAAATGTTTTTTTTATTCTCTCTTCTATCATATTAGCTTGACCATACCACTGAGTTACAATACGAAGCTCTCACATGGCTGCCCTTATAACTGAAAGGGTTAAGTATGCATTGTTATTTAGTAATAATATTCAAATATTTAAATCGTAAATTGCGAGCGTTGAATCACATTATAATCATCAGCTTTTATGCTAGATGTTAAATCGCATACTCATTAATTTTAATATTTTCTCTACTTTTTACACTTGCCCACTTCTTCATACACGAACCCCCCACACACTTCCCGACACTCCTCATGCCTGGAGGGCCTTCAGTAGACAAGTGGGAATAAATTGCTATCATTAAGTAAATTGGTGATTAACGTTTATATTCATAGTCAAAATTAGTCCTTATACTAATACTAGATGTGGGACTGACCCCAACCTTCTCACGTAGTGTATCTCGTCTATGCCGCGGTCTATGATATATGGTTCCATTACCTCCGCCAATGAAGCTGATGGAGGTTACGTTTTTGCCTCCCTTTGTTTGTCTATATGTCTGTCTGTAAGCAAGATTTATCACAAAGTTATTAACCAATGTTCTCAAAATTTGGTGGGCGGATAGGATATGCGCCAAGGAAGAAATTATTATATTTAGTAGGTGATCGGTAGAGCGCACACCTCCACCAGCGTAGGGTGGCTCACGAAGTTACGAACCAATGTTCAAGACATTTGGTAGTCAGATAGAATATGAGCCAAGGAGGAAGTGATTCAGTTTAGGAGACGATCAGTAGAGCTCTATCCCGAGTGCCTCTCTAATTGTGATAAAATTCCGGCTAACATTATGCGATTTTACCAAGTGGGTTATGTTCTATGTAAATATGGCATTATATAACTTAAAGGAGTAATAATCTAATGTATTAATTTCACTCCCAACACCAAACACCTCCCAATGAAATTAATGATAACATGTGATCCTCCCGGGATTCGAACCTGGGTTACCACATACCGATCTTAAACACTCTAACCATTTCACCATCAAAACAGTTAAAGGATAAGTACATGAATACGATTTCATATCCATTTGTCGAACACTGGATATCAATCAAATCATATAAAGGAATTTGAACTCTGCAACGTAATTGAAAATAACGCGTTTTAGTATTCGAAACGCGTTAAGGTTTTAATATTCGCCAATTTCAGTATTTTAGAGGACCCCCAACTTTCCCGCCCTGGTTGCCTCTTCATAGGCAAGGGACTCGAAAAGGGGCTCCAGTCCTGACGCTACTCTTGACTTACAGTGTGCTAGATTAATAATCCAATAAGGTTGATAGCCTCTTGAAGTCCTATTTTAGCAAACTATATATTCGGAATGCGGTCAGGTTTAAATATTCGCCAATCTCAGTATTTTAAAGGACCCCCCCCCCCCCCCAACTTTTTCCTCTTCATATACACACTCTGCCGCCGCTTCAACACACTTCCCCCACACTCAGCCCCGCCTGGAGGAGGGTCTTCAGGCACCCCTCTTGACTCCTCTCATGAAGCTATTAATTGCTTTTGTTTTATTTCTCCTTCATGGTGTTGTGTGTGTGTGTGTGTTTGTTAGAAGAGAGAGGATGTGTATACGTATGTGATTGCGATTAATTGTTTTTATTTTATTTGTCATGGTAGTGGTGGTGGTGTGTGTGTGTGTGTGTGTGTGTGTGTGTGTGTGTGTGTGTGTGTGTGTGTGTGTGTGTGTGTGTGTGTGTATGTATGTGTGTGGTATACGAGAGAGGATGTGTATACGTATGTGATCGAATAATATAGGATTGTATAGGCCAATGTAAAATAATATAGGATTGTATAGGCCAATGGAAAATAAAGTGCATATGTGGTTAACCCCTTCCTTACCGAGGATGTATTTTGTGTTATCCCAGCTATATTCAGACGATGTTATGCAGCTTAGGAGAAAACCGTGGTATTTTAAATGGATAATCGAGATAGTTTGAAGCCTTTTAATTGCTACACGCCCTCCCTAAGCTGGATAAAATCGTCTAATAATATCCAGATTAGGCTATAATGACAAGGACAATTAAAGGGGTACTAAAGGGGTTAATAGATTAAGATCTGGGCATGCATATCCTCAAATAATGCCATTGAGCAGAGTCCAACAATCATGTAAAATATATATTGCACATGTGTTTGTGTGTTGAAATATCGCATGCAAGAGAGAGAGAGAGAGAGAGAGAGAGAGAGAGAGAGAGAGAGAGACAGAGACAGGCAGACGGTAGCTATTGAGATGCATTTAACAAAACTAACTAATTTATGTTAAACGGTGAAAGAATACTCATTTATCTATAGAAATAGAGAGCCAGACAAACTGAGGATATGCATTAAACAAAACTAATACTCTCATTTAACAGGTGAGAGAGAGAGAGAGAGAGAGAGAGAGAGAGAGAGAGAGAGAGAGAGAGAGAGAGAAACTGGTTGACAGACGGGTGGTGATGTGGGGCTAGAGCTAGTACGGGGGTCTTTTACACACACTCGTCTACTTTAAGTTCATTAAATATTTCAGCCAGAGTGACAGTGACAGCGCCTTTGATGGCGCTCCGAGGGGTGGGAGTCGGGGGACAGTGGGGAAAATTGCACCCTTCTGTATTTTCAACTTTATATATTTAACCCGTTCAGTACAGGTGACGACCCTTTCAATATATGCTGGCATCTATTAGTTCATTTAGATTGGCGCAATTGGAGGTATATTCTGGCTATCATTAGCAAACTTTTGCAATTTAGGAAAGGTGCCTAAGAGCTATGCAACATGACTGTAAAATAGGAGTCTGGAATTCTCCCTATAGAGTTTCAGTCCCAGAGGTAGGGAATGAAGGTGAGAAGAGAAACAGTAGGGGAGGGGCTCAATGATGCTGTGTGGGGTGGCTCTGGTTTGGGTTCGAATCCTATTGACTTTCACTCTTAATGTGTGGGCATGCAAACACTAACCCTTGGCAAACGTAACCCCCAGACTGTCACTGTTCTGAGTGTGATAGCATTTCATCAGGACTTAAACTTTTGAAGTGGCAACATTATGACTTCCGGTACCGTATTTTCCTTGTCCCATCCCTTGTTTCGGGGCATTAAGTGATACATATTATATATATTACTTATCTCGCCCTTCCTATATTCATGTTATGTCATTAAATATGCTTTTGCTTGTTACATACTAGTTAACATTAGGAGAACCAGCTAAATACATTTTAAAACATTATGTGTGTAAGTTTCAAAGGAAGTTGCAACAAATCTGTTTTGCTTTTAGTATAATTAATTCATGTTAGTAACAGTGTTGCATTACTCAAATGTAATTTGCATAATACGCACGACATTAAAAATATATTTTCTGTTCCCATGACGTGTGTTCACATTGTGCATAAATTTACTAACCTTCAGAGTTGCACATTACCTTTTGTCATCATTGTGTATCAACTTGACGCATTTGTCACTACGTTCAAGTTATTTTGTATATACTGTATAGGCCCTATATTTATTTATGCTTTTATTATTATTATTTATGTATTTTATTTTTATTTATTTATCTATTATAGTATTTACTTTGTATTATTTATATTATTGTGGGGGGGTCTGTCTTCCTTAAGTTTAGCTCCATTAGTATTGAGATTTTAAGACGTTTGTCCCATTAGTTTGGGTATTGTACGACCTTTCGTCTCTATTTTGTCAATGATAAGACCTTTCGTACCATTTAGGTGTAGATTTTTCCTGGCGAGCGATAACGACCCTATGATTTAGGAGGAACCGTCCTACGGTCTGGACATTTTTCTACTGAAAAAATGTACCAATTTATCTCGAAATATTTATTATTATTTTTAGCTGTTAAGCTTGATGGAGGTCTAGGTAGGTAGGTAAACTTAAGCTTGATGGAGGTCTAGGTAGGTAGGTAAACTTAAGCTTGATGGAGGTCTAGGTAGGTCTAGGTAAACTTAAGCTTGATGGAGGTCTAGGTAGGTAGGTAAACTTAAGCTTGATGGAGGTCTAGGTAGGTCTAGGTAAACTTAAGCTTGATGGAGGTCTAGGTAGGTCTAGGTAAACTTAAGCTTGATGGAGGTCTAGGTAGGTAGGTAAACTTAAGCTTGATGGAGGTCTAGGTAGGTAGGTAAACTTAAGCTTGATGGAGGTCTAGGTAGGTAGGTAAACTTAAGCTTGATGGAGGTCTAGGTAGGTAGGTAAACTTAAGCTTGATGGAGGTCTAGGTAGGTAGGTAAACTTAAGCTTGATGGAGGGTCTAGGTAGGTAGGTAAACTTAAGCTTGATGGAGGTCTAGGTAGGTCTAGGTAAACTTAAGCTTGATGGAGGTCTAGGTAGGTAGGTAAACTTAAGCTTGATGGAGGTCTAGGTAGTCTCTAGGTAAACTTAAGCTTGATGGAGGTCTAGGTAGTTCTAGGTAAACTTAAGCTTGATGGAGGTCTAGGTAGGTAGGTAAACTTAAGCTTGATGGAGGTCTAGGTAGGTAGGTAAACTTAAGCTTGATGGAGGTCTAGGTAGGTAGGTAAACTTAAGCTTGATGGAGGTCTAGGTAGGTAGGTAAACTTAAGCTTGATGGAGGTCTAGGTAGGTAGGTAAACTTAAGCTTGATGGAGGTCTAGGTAGGTAGGTAAACTTAAGCTTGATGGAGGTCTAGGTAGGTAGGTAAACTTAAGCTTGATGGAGGTCTAGGTAGGTAGGTAAACTTAAGCTTGAGGAGGTCTAGGTAGGTAGGTAAACTTAAGCTTGATGGAGGTCTAGGTAGGTAGGTAAACTTAAGCTTGAGGTCTAGGTAGGTAGGTAAACTTAAGCTTGATGGAGGTCTAGGTAGGTAGGTAAACTTAAGCTTGATGGAGGTCTAGGTAGGTAGGTAAACTTAAGAAAATATAAATATAAAAGGAAATCAAATCATTAACCCTTTCTATACCGGCGACGTCTTTTTTATTCTATTCTTGCTATATTTATACGCTTTTATGCAGTTTAGGAAGGATCTGTGGTAGTACAAAGAGTTAAGTGAGATAGTTCGAAGACTGTTAATTGCTGGAGGCGATTTTTAAACTGAATACAATTGTCTAATAGTAGCCAGAATAAAATGAAATAGACGTCGCTGATACAGAAGGGGTTAAGCTGTCCACACGATGCTGCAACGTCCCACAATGCCTGCATCTGCTCCCTGTCGGTGTTTTGTTTGGGTTCCCTTCCTGTATACAAAGTAACCGACCCACCCATGCAAAGGTGAGAGAGGTACAGAGTTGAACAAATACTCAGACCACACAGACCTTACGGTGACTACAAGGTGGTCCGGCCTTAATTACTACTAGACATGGACAGTTTATAGTAGAATATTAGGACAGTAAAGTGGAAGAGAGAGAGAGAGAGAGCGAGCGAGAGAGAGAGAGAGAGAGAGAGAGAGAGAGAGAGAGAGAGAGAGAGAGAGAGAGAGAGAGAGAGTGAGAGAGAGAGAGAGAGAGAGAGAGAGTGAATGTGTGTATGTATGAGTGTGTGTGTGTGTGTTCATATTAATTTTACCTTGCCTAAGCACAAGAGCGAGAGCGAGAGCGAGAGCGAGAGCAGGGGTACGGGTGGGTGGGTTTGGGTATCGTGCTTGAGGAAAAAGTCATAGTAAAACAGGCAGCTCAAACCGTAGCTCTCAACCAGTGTCGACTAGACCAATAGTGTTTTGTTATGGTAATCCTCGTAGTGTACCATGCCACACTCCTTCATTTGTGTTTGGTTACTATAAGACGGGTTGTATTTAGGTTAGTAAGAAAGGGCCTGTGAAGTCGAAGGGATACTGTAGATATTGTTTTACCCCTTTACGTGTTATAGGTTTATCTTAACCCCTTCTGTACCGGTGACGTCTTTTAAATATTTTCTAGCTATATATAGACGATGTTGTGCAGTTGAAGAAAGGTCTTTGGTACTGATAATGGTTAAGTGAGATAGTTCGAAGTCTGTTAGTTGCTGGAGGCCCATTTTGAACTGAATAAAATCGTCTAATTATAGCAAGAATAAAACTAAAGAGACGTCGTCGGTACATAAGGGGTTAAGCTCTATAAAAGTGTCTAGTGTTAGCATAATAAGTAATAATAAAGCTAACCCTGGTTAATTCATTCGACATATGACGCAATTTTGAGCCTATTAGGGATACTTTAAAGCCTTTATTACCATCAGGGGTATTTTCAAACCTTTAGTTTAGTTACTTCAACCTCTGCAGTTGTCTTTGAGTTAGCTGTGGGCAGAAAACTAATTTTGGAGAGGTAATTATAAGTGCGAGAACTCTATTTCTTACTGCTAATCTGGCAACCTCTGCGTCATATGAGTCTGAAGGGGTTAATTCATTCGACACTATAGTTAGTTTCATTTCGATTGACGGTATGTTTAAATTCTTCGCTGTTGATTTATCAATACCTAATGTAAACATTTGAAACTAATATATATATATCCCTGCATCATATTAGTATCACGTTTTCTGAAATTACAACATAGTCGGCGATTACATTTGTTATAGCAACCGAGTGTTAAAGATGTGTACATGACAATTTACCGTCAGCTTAAAATAAACCGACTATACAGTAGTTGAGCAGTACAGGTTGAAATGGTCTGGTGGATAAGTTGTCCCAGCCACCCTCCCTGCTGAAATGGTTAACTCCAGTCTGGAAACTTTCCCTTTTAGAAGCAGGGGGAAGGTAGCAGTATTAGTAGTAACAGAGAGAGAGAGAGAGAGAGAGAGAGAGAGAGAGAGAGAGAGAGCATAATTATATGATAATTTCATTCATATAATATATGTATGTATTTATTCATATACAGTATATTGAGAGCAGGAGATGGAAAAGATGGGGTAGGTGTGTGTGTGTGTAGGGGGGGGGTGGGGGGGGGGGGGGGGGGGGGGGGGGGGGGGGGGGGGGGGGGGGGGGGGGGGGGGGGGGTGGGGGGGGGGGGGGGGGGGGGGGGAAGCGGAACGATATATTAAGATATATTTGTATTTACTAGATTAGAGGGGCTGGAACCATATATATATATATATATATATATATATATATACTAGAAAGCGAGAAAGTTGTCATGAAACCGCACGAAAATAAAAGAGCACAAAAACGTCCACAATTGAATTAGCGGCGGTAGGAAAGTAAACAGACCCGACAGTAAGAAGGGCTAAGGCAGGGCCCACTATACCAAGGGGAGAAAGCCAGCACCAGGGGAAGCAGAGGTGGACGATGGAAGAGATAAAAGTCTACAGTTAAACAGATGGCCACAGAAAAACCCTAACGAATGCCACTAGTTCTCGGTCATTTCGTTTTCGAGTAATCTTGTCTTTGATTTGTTTTTTCAATGTGCTTGAAGGAGACAATTTTGTCAGTACAGTGACGCCTTTTTACCTCTAATTTTGGCTAGAATTAGACGATTGTATGGCTTTTAAGAAGGGCTTAAGTTATTCAGAGGGTTTAATGAGGTCGTGTTTATCCTCATGAGTCCTAGAGGTACATTATAATCTAAAAAAAATCCCTCAACTGGTAACCAAAATATAATGAAAATTATGTCATCGTGCTAAAGGGGTTAATTACTTCTTCCACATTCAGCATTGATTCGCCCACATGTAGCGCCCGAGCAGTGCATTCTCATGAAACCCTTTTCCAACATCGTCTGATTAGGAAATTGGTACTGTACATGTTTATCACACGGCCAGAAAGACAAAGGATCAGCTCCCACGATCTGATATCACACTTCAAACTTGATGAATGAGGCAGCCCAAAACAGGGCTGCCTGGAATGCCGCCATTCGGACTTAAGAGTAAAACCGTACTTCATATTTATGCACCACTCAGCCTATAACATCTTTGAAATTATGACGCATTTTGACATTTTAATTATGGCTATTGTAAAACGAATTTTTACAGTTGAGGAAGGAACTGTGGAACTTATATGGGTAAATATTAATCCTATGATTTCCGTATATTCTGCCTAATCTGACTATAATCGTCAAATAATACCTACACACAGAAACAAATGTGTAAAGGGATCTCGAAAGGGTTAATATAGTACAAAGGAGTACAAAGGAAATCAAGCAACAACAGGTCTAGTGACCCTTCTAGGCTGCTTGTCCTCCAAAACACTGAGGATCAAGTGTCCAAACAGTGGTTTAGAGTGGGTAAGGGAACATTGGAAAGGGAACTACTGCCCTGCCACTAACGTGGCAGGACTAGGAAGTTAGTAGGGGACATATGGGTTAGTAACTGAGGGGAGGATAAAATAAAGTTATTCATTTACAAACGCAGTCAGACGCGGGTTTGATGCGAGATATTTGTCTAGGCGGAATTTAAATGAATCAACAGTGCTGCAGTCTATAACGTCTCGGGGAAGCCCATTCCACAAGTTGACAACTCGATTGAAGAAGAAATTCTTAGATTCGTGTGAGTTAAAAGATTTACCAATAATTTTGCAACCGTTTCCCCGCGTGTAATTAGATTGGTCGATAGTGAAGTACTTACTACAGTTCATATTGTCGATGCCTTTGATGATTTTGAACACTTGAATTAAGTCACCTCTTAATCTGCGCTGGGTTAAAGGAAATAGATTTAATTCTCTAAGACGCTCTTCGTATGGTTTGTTCTTTAGGCTAGGTATCATTTTGGTAACTCTACGTTGAACTCGTTCTAGCTTGTTTATGTCTTTTTGGTAATAAGGGCACCAGCATTGAACGCAGTATTCCAGAAGAGGGCGGACTAAGGAATTGTAAAGGGTTAGGATTACGTCTTTGGATTTATGCTCAAATGATCTGCCTATAAAGCCAATTATTTTGTTTGCCTTCTTAACAACTTCTGAACATTGTTGACTCGGTTTTAGGTTACTCGATATTGTTACTCCCAGATCGGTTTCTCTGTTTACATTCTTAAGCTGAGTGCCATTCATCGAATAGTTTGCTTTCTCATTAGGTATCCGATATGTAGTACTTTACATTTATCCGCATTGAAACTCATTTGCCAAATTTGGGCCCAATGTGACAATTTATCTAGATTGTGTTGCATATTGTCAACTTGATCTTTTGAGAGTACGTTATTTGCAATTATTGTATCGTCAGCAAATTTTGAGATTGTACAGGTGAGACCCTCATCTATGTCGTTGATGTAAATTAGAAAGAGAATTGGTCCTAGTACCGATCCCTGGGGTACCCCGCTACTTACATTGGTCCATTTAGATGCCTTACCGTTTATGACTACTCTTTGCTTTCTGTCGCTGAGCCAATTTTCTATCCATTTCAACACACCGTCTTGTATTCCATGCGCTTTTAGTTTTAGCAGTAAACGTTTGTGGGGAACTTTGTCAAAGGCCTTTTGAAAATCAAGGTATATAATATCTACAGCTTTACTCTCATCGTAGAGGTTGAGGATATCGTGGAAGAAGTCTAAGAGGTTTGTTAAACAGGAACGTTTTTTTACGAAAGCCGTGTTGAGTATCTTTAAGTATGTTATTTTCCTCTAAGTGATTTACGAGTCTGTCTCTTATGACCGTTTCTAGCATTTTACAATTACATACACATACATTACATTAGCATACACAATTACATAGTGTATGTATGTAGGCTATGTAATATTTGATCTTCGCTCTAGGTTATTAGTGTGATACGTAGAGTTATTGCACAACTAACAATTACATCAAATATTAGTATAAATGCGACGATTATCAATATACACTCCTCATTGTGACGTGACGCAGGTAAATAGCGTTTATGTAACTCAGACATAACCCAGTCTACTTTCCCTCGCATAATAAGAGTGAGACAACCGGTAATAATCCCCCTACTCGCTGACATGACGCAGGTTTATGTGACTCAGACGTAACCCAGCACCCCCCCCCCCCCCCCCCCTTACCCTCTTCCAGACCGCATACAGTCGGGTACAGAATATATAAAACACAAATCAAGGTAACCCTTTGTAGATACGATAACGCATTTTGTTCTGTTTTCTGACAATTATTAGACGATTTTATTCAGATTAGAAAGGGTTTATGACAGTCAGAGGGTTAATATCGTCTAATGGTAGCCATACTAAACTGTTAAAATGCGTCATAATCAGAGGGTTATATTTCCCTCTAGTTGTACTGCGAACTTGAGCAGGTATCACATGAGTGGCTTTTTCCTTAACTTTTATAGGTGAGTCTGATGTGGCAGCTCACGATTTAATCCTTTATGAAAAAGCTGTTGCGAAATTTATTTCATCTTCATTCCGATTTTCGATAACAATGAAGATCCTTGGAATATTGCGAGAGATAATTATGCCCCATCGACATTTGACAATAAATATTACCCCTTGGAATATTGCAGTATGTAATTATAGCTTACCCAATCGACATTTTACGGTCAAGATACCCTCTTTAATTTTATAATACATTTGAGGGATGCCCGTGAATGTGTGAATGGAGAAATATACCTACATCTGAGTTATACGTTTGCCCTCACCCGTTGTTTAGTTGTACTGATACAAAATTCTGCCATGAAGTGAATATTGTACAGCGAAGCTCAAGTTGATGAGGTGGTAAACTGTTGAATGGGACTTTGCCGACCAACCTTTTAGCAGAAGAGGGAAAGCGGTAACGGAAAGGACAAAGAGAGAGAGAGAGAGAGAGAGCGAGAGAGAGAGAGAGAGAGAGAGAGAGAGAGAGAGAGAGAGAGAGAGAGAGAGAGGTGAGGGTGGAGGGGAGGAGGTGTTCATATTCAGTTTCACCTTTCCTAAACAGAGAGAGAGAGAGAGAGGGGGGGGGGGGGAGAGGGGCTTCACATTCAATAGCCAGAACAAAATTGAAGCAAATATGTTTAACACTAAATCGGTTTATTGACACCCTTTTATTATACAATTGGAAATTAAGAAGTATTCTTTGCTACACATACCCGAGTTATTGATTCCCCACAATCAATGATATATCAAATGTAGGCTATCATAGTAGGTGTACCAGCTACTTGTGCACGCTATTGTACAGTCAAAATCAATTGGTCACCCACAGTTTTGCTCATAAACTGTGTAAGTAATCATCCCTTTTGATTTGTTTCATATGTTTTTATAGTCGATAAATATCATTCACTAAAGGCAGGCTAGAAACGCTGGAATAAATGGGTTGTAAGTCTCCACACCTAATTCCTGGCTGACTCTTCCCATATGTTAGAATGATTAGCTCGATTACTTTAGTCGTTCTTTGGCTATCATTTGTTTCAGAACGTAAGGTGTTAAGTTAATGTTCGTGTCACTTTCACACATATTATCATGATGGTTTTTGACAAACTATTTATTGTGACTATACATTGCCACCAACTTTCCACCCAAAACTAAAGTAAAGGTGTACCGTTGACGTCACTTCAAAGTCCCCCAAATACTAAGCAGATGGCTAGAGCAAAACCTCGACTAAACACACCCATCTCCGCCCTTCCTCCACCACCACCCAATCTCTCCTAACTCAGACAAGACACTGAAAAATCATCGATGAGGGGAGTGCCGGTAATCTGTTCTGGTGCCGGTAATCAAGCCTCCTACCTATGTTCACCCATGTGGAGTTCGCCACTCTGCTAGTGGCACCGAGGAGCGCACCGCCCTTCGTTTTTGCTTTGATATTGGTGCAACAGAATGTTCAAAGGGGCGGAGTGCGCTCAGATTACTAGCACTTTTCATAGTTTTATTCAGTTTAGGTCGTTAGAGGACCAGCAGAGGCTCGCTTTTGAGCAGCACGATATCTGGGATTGGGAGATTACGACTGAGATTGGGTAAGGCAAGGTAAGAGTTGTTGCATCTATCTATTTCCTTACACAAATGTCTTGTGTCTTGATGAATGGGACAAGTTGAAATATATTTGGTTTTACGAAATTGACCTAGATGTGTGTAAGTTTATATTTTATATGTAGTTTGTTGCTTCTGCTCGAGCTCTGTCTCGAGTCGGCCACCCCCAGTTATGGAGTATGTGGCTGAGTATACACAGTACCGGGTACATACTTACATACAAAATCGATTGATAACAGGATTTAGTTCACAAAATCTAGTATAGGATAAAGAAACGCACATCCCTTGGATTATTGGTGTTGCATGTCTGGCAATGATGTTTGACCAAGATTTGATACTGGCCAACTCAACCCTATACTAATTCTAGATTTGATTAAGAAAATTAGATTCTCTTAGATTAAATTGTGTTAGACATTGTTGAATAATAGGCCTAGATTAGTTAAAGCAATAATTGTGTTAGACTTTATTGAGCTAGACCTACATTAGTTAAAGCAATGTTAAGACAAGAATGACTAAGGGCCGAGTTGGAAAGTAACTCCTAAAAGGTTTTGTCCCTCTTGTCGTGTTAGTTATAGGCCAATTTATGCTCAACAGTATGCTTTAGTTCACACACACACACACACACACACACACACACACACACACACACACACACACACACACACACACACACACACACACACAGAGCACCACCCACAACATCAACAATTAATTGAAAGCCTAAGAACATTCTACTAAACAGATACACTGATAGCTATTGATTGAGACCGTCCACGTAAGGGAGAATACATAGCCGCTGCTTTATAGAAGACAATATGACCACTACTGTAAAAGTGATAATCGTAAAGCTTCCTAGAGACGGCCCTGACCTTTTCTAACCTAGCCAAGAAAGTGTGTGGAGCCAGGCGGGGACGATAGCTTAATATATACAACCCTGTTCTGACCAATCGTACTTGTGGCTACACTAAAAGTATATTAACCTATAGTTTATTTATTATGTTGAGTTTAAAATTGTTAGGCCTACCCTACCCTCTTGTAGGGTAAAGCGAACCTTCGAAAACAAATATTTTGTGTAGAATTAATGAGAAGATTAAAAATATTTCATGATAGCTTCGATAACTACAGGCCATGATTTATGTCCTAGAAGGAAAAATATACACATAGACACATGCAATAGACACATGAAGCACCCGTCATCTCGAAGCTTCAATCGATAATCTCGGGGCCTCGTAAGAGTTACAGGCTACTGAACAGCCTACAGTCCCGAGGTTGAGACATAGACAAAATAAATAAATAAATTAATAAAACACTACTTTTACACCCTCCCCCCAAAAAACCACACCTTTCTAGAGTCTGCGAATATTCAGAACTGGATATCAATAAATAATCTTCTGTGCGGGGCCAGGCGGGGGCAGGTAAACATGTAAACAGAAAAACAAATGAGCAGAGGAAGGCGCGGCCCATTGCACATTTTCGCTATTCTCTGTTCCTAGATATTAGTGGTGGAGTATATATACCTTTTTTCCTCCTGGTATATATTATATAATTTTGGGAGGTGAATATTTTTCTCGTGAAAAATAGTTGCTGTATTATTTTTATTTATTAATCAAAGTCTATTTTAGGCTGGTCTTATATATATATATATATATATATACTCTAAAGCTTAGTTTATGTATATAATGCGTATCTACAAGTTTGTTGGGGGGATCGTAAGTTAAACACTGCCTTGTACATTGGAAGATGTTCAAATGTTCGTGAGCTCCATGCGATTTTCGTTATGTAACTAAATATCCTTTACATTCATGTTTTAGATCCAATTGGCTATAGAGTAAATACTAAAATGTGTGTTTATAGTTATGTATAGCTTAATTTAATGATCTGATATCATCTAATTTGATATATTTGCACAAAGAAAACTGCAACAGCTCACGACCATTTCTCAGTAACTGTACAACCAGAGGACCTTAGTATGCATTTACTACTATACTCGGCTTAGGTACGGCAGACTGTTGTTAAAGACATAATTTTTCCCCCTCGTACAAATATAGAAGACTGGTGGTAATAAGAACATGCTACGTCTGATTATGTTGTAAAGGAATAAAATGATGGCCCTCTGAAAACTGTCGGACGTTTGGAATATTGGACATTCGAATAATGTAGGAATTTACTGAAATGTGCCATTAGCATTTGATAAATATTTTCTGCTAGCCTACATCAT
>CM064487.1:10703616-10803559 GCA_032716605.1 Paralithodes platypus | reverse complement strand
GTCATTTAGGTGTCGATTTTTTCCTGGCAAGCGATAGCGAGCCTGTAATATAAGAGGAACCGGCCTTCGGCCGGGAAATTTTTCTACCGAAAAATGTACAAATGTCTTGAAAGGGGGTCAAGAGGGTGTAATTTTAAGCTTGATGGAAGTCTACAGAGAAAACTAAAAACCTCCCCTCAATAAGTCACCGGTACGGTACCAGTACTAATAATGATTAGATAGAGGAATAAAGGAATGACTATAGATCGGGCAAGAGAAGTGGAAATAAATAGGAAAGAATGGAGAATGCTTGTGAATAGGTGAGTTATAAAGCGGTCGTTTGGGAGAGGGGGCCGGAGGAGTGCTGGAGGCCCTTAGTGATCCTAGGTCTTTGAGTCTTACCCTGGGCGACCTAGATGTGTGTGATTTTTTTTTTTTTTTTTTTTTGTGTTGTCCCTGTCCAGGCTCTGTCTCGAGTCGACCACCCCCAGCTATGGACATAGCCTGAGTATACCGTATACCGGTACATGCATACATTGTTGTTATTATTATTATTATTATTATTAGTATAGCTTATTTTAGACATGATATGATACTTATAATTTGGTACCGGTAGCCTATCCCGAAAGTCTCGAAACAAGGCGGCGGGCAGATGAAGTAGTAGGTGATGAAGAAGTGAATGTTAGTAGGAGAGAAAGGCGTCAGGGCTTAACCAACCTAAGTGGGGAAGGTTACATGGATTGAGTCACAGGGAAGGAGATGTGACATATAGCTTATCACAGACGATTTAGTAATTCTAAGAAAAGCGGTCGAATTAGGGCTTAAACACTGACCACTTAATCAGTCATATTTTATGAAGTTACATAAAGGACTTCGTAAATAGGCAGATAGAATAGACCGTTAGACGTAAAGGACCTATGAATTATTATGACTATAGTCCATTCATTTTAGGTTGGGCAAAAATCGTAACTCCTAGCCTCTCATAACTCAAGAAGAACTAGAGTAATCGAGCTAATTCTTCTACCATATAGAAAGACTTGACTAGGGAATATGTGCATAAATTGACGGCTCATTTGCTGTAGCGCATTTTGAGTTGCAGAGGTTAGAGGTTACGATTTCTACCCAACCTAGAATGAACGGACTATACTAAGGTCTACTTACTATTATTTTAACGTATCTGTATAACTTTTCAAAGTTTTCATTGTTGATGTGTTTGTTTTACGTCAGTTTAAGGGGGATGGGCGCATATCTTTGTGTGTTAACTTAGCCTATCTTTCTATAATTTGTCTTAGTTTCCTCCCTAGACCTCCATCAAGATTTAAAAACAAAAACAAAATAGACCTCTTTCAAGGTAAATTTGTATATTTTTCGATAGAACATTTTCCGCCGGTTCTTCTTAAAATTACAGGCTCGCTATTGCTCGCCAGGAAAAAATTGACACCTAAATAGCACGAAACGTCTTGATATTGATACAGAAATGGGACGAAAGGTTTTAAAATCGACAAACTATGGAGCGAATGTCTTAAAATCTCAAAACTAATGGGGCTAAACATGAGGGAGAAGGGGGGGCCAGAAAAATGACCCATCCCTCCTTAAGGGGACATTCACCCCCCCCAGCCAAAAAATTTAACATATTTTTGGTTTGTCTAAAATGCTTCTTTCAACATGGGAGAATAATTATCATAGGATGGCATAAACACCCATATCACATCCCTACCCCCCCCCCCCACACCCAACCAAAATGTCGTGATTTTTGTTTGTTTGTTTGTTTGGGGGGGGGGGGGTCTAAAATGCTTCTTTCAACAATGGAGAATAACATAAGAGGGCATAAACACCCATATGACATCACTATGACATCAATACCCCTCCCTCCCCCCAAAAAACACTGACATACACCTATGATACTATTAAAAGAGGTTACATCTAGAAAAATACTAGTTTACCCTAAACTACTGGCTAGTTTACGTTTTCTTCTAATACCTAAATCAGAAAACTTAGTTTTTATGAGTAACTTAGCATTTTTGTTTTCATGACACCACCAGAAAATTGAAATTGTTATATATTTTACTTTCGTCTGCGATTTCCCACAATCATATATTGGCAACTTCCAAGTGCAACTACTCCATTATATTGTATTAGAGCTGCTTGTAAACGCTCATGTTAACACATATTGGCTGTGCCTTCATCATGTTTTTTTTTTTTTTCGATAGTGAAAAACTTGTCAGGGGGAATTTTATTAAAACAAATCGCGATCGGCGCGACGTCGCGAACGACGTACATTTTATGACCTCGATATCTCATAACGTATTGGAAATGTTAAGAAAAACGAAATTACACGTATGGTAGGCTATTCGAATATTTACATGTAACAGCAGGTGTCTCTAGGACAAATATTAAGACCGCAGGAAGCTGTGACATTATCATGACATCATGACGTCGTGACGTCATGATGTTATAACGTATCATATTCTCATGCTCCCACATAGTCGGCATTGATAATTTAATTATACCCTGAAAGTATCGAGGTGAAAGATAATTATAATATGTTTTCTTTTATTTGATTAGTGTCAGAGGGTGTGTTAGTCCCCTTAGCACCCCTAAGTGTGTGGGGAGGGTGTTTCCGAGTTCCATTTCGAACTAATTAGTTGTGGTGATCATTCACTTTTGAATTCAGAAATTGGGAATTTTCCCTTATGATAGCTGTTGAAGGCATAACCTATAACACAACATAAACAGTTGTTAAACAAAGTTATTGTTTAACAACTGTTTATGTTGTGTTATAGGCTATGCCTTCAACAGCTATCATAAGGGAAAATTCCCAATTTCTGAATTCAAAAGTGAATGATCACCACAACTAATTAGTTCGAAATGGAACTCGGAAACACCCTCCCCACACACTTAATTAACCATGACGCCTTTTTACCTTTGATTACGGCTAAAATTATATGATGAATAATTGTCGTAAAATACTGGCATGCGATTATAATTTCATTAGACGATTTTATACAATTTAGGAAGGATATGTGGCAGATTATAGGCCGAACAGAAACAACATTTAAAGTTTCTATGCTCAGGGTCCGGGACCACGTTTGCGTTCCCTCACCCGTTTCTCTGTCTCGACGAGTAATAGTAGGAATACTAATCAAAATACTAAGACGTGTTAAATGTAAATTTGCATCCATTACAATAAAAAAACTGAATTTGAATCGAAAATGAGAGAGAGAGAGAGAGAGAGATCCTTATCTACAATTTTCCGCACAGTGTCTCGCTCGAGTTAATGGAAATGTTACAGCAATTTACTGAGGCCATTAATGAATAATTGTCGTCAAAAACTGTCCTGCAATTATAATTTTCCTTGCCCGAATTGAGTTTACAGAGAAAACGTAGAATTTCACTTAGCCATATAATTATTTGTCATTGTATGCTTTGCCTGAATATTTTATGAAGGACCTGTAAACAAACAGATCAAATTTAACCTTCGGAGGATCTATCTATCTATCTATTGCCGGACGCCTTACTCCTCTTTACGAGGGTGGCCACACACAAAACGCCCCCAAGCAGACCTAACCCCTGTGAGAAGGAAAATCCGTGCCAGCTTACTGAAGGACTTACAGGATTGACCACTCAACTTAAGGTCCGTCTAACTCCTTGGCCTTCTATGTATATTTTTAGCACTATTTTTCTACAGTGGTGCGAGGCTAGTCCATCCACTAACCTGCTTCACCCTCAGGTGAGCAGTACGGATTTGTATAAGGTTTACTCCCCTAGACAGGTTGCCGACCAAGGATGACAAGTCCCATCCACCCAGATTTGTATAAGGTTGTCTCCCCTAGATGGGTTGCCGACCAAGGCTAACGAGTCCCATCCACCCGGACATCCTTCGGAGGATATCGTTAGTAAAATTCAAAATTTGTCTGTTTTTAGAACGGAGTATATTAAAATATATTTATTCCGTAATCATCGCGTTTTAAATTCAACATTAGCGAACTAATTAATAGGGACTGAAGAGTTCTCGCAGAGAAGTTTCAGTCCTGATGTTAATCTTGACTTACAGTGAGTTGGCTAAATAATCCATTAGGGTTCATATCCTCTGAAGTCCTATTTTAACTAAATAAATAACTACTTTTAATCATTGTAATACGTTAGATCCTTTTTAGTTAGAAGGAACTAACGTTGCTAACGTATTACGGTGGTTAAAATTAGTTCGCTTATTTTGGAAGTCAAAATCAGTCCATGTTGATGGAACGGAACCTATTAATAACCGTAAGTACTGCAATTAGAATATTTTGATTCTGTATTCATGTTAGGACTAGGATGTGAGGGGAAATTGCCAGTTGTGAAGAATACGTGTGGTCGCGTGAAAATAAATATTGAAAGGGTGACTTTAGCGATTAACTTTTATTGATGGCTTAAGTCAAGTTTGATAAACTATTGTTATGTATGTTAGGGATATGGGAAGAAGTTTGGGGTAATATTTGGAAGGTATTTGGGATTAGCTAAATAGTGCAAGAAAAGCAAAGAAGTGAAAAATACAGTACGAGTTTAAAGAACCTGGGCTCAACCAGGTACCGTAGCTCCATTTGTTTCATATGTAATGCAAATGAAACACATGTACATTTTCTATCGAAAAATTTACAAATTTAGCTTGCTGTCACAACAAATATATATATGTGCTGGCTCGCTACCGCTCGCCAGGAAAATATTGACACCTGGATGGGGGTAAACGTCTTAAAACAGTAGGCTGAATGGGGCCGAATGGATACAAGACAAAGAGAGAGGGAGAGAAAGAGAAAAAAGCGAGGTGGGCTCCCTTAACTCTTTTTATTATCCAAGCCTTATGTCAGCGCTTAAAAATAATCCGCTTAATTGGGTAACACGGTACACGTTATCTAAATCTAGTTAGAGGGTGCAGACAGGGGAGGAGGGGAGGGTTGAGGTTGGATAAAACAAAAAAATAATAATAAACAATAAATAAAAGAGGAGAGGGGGAAGGGAAAAGATAGAATTATTTGTGTCGTTGATACTATTATTATTAAGGATCTATGGTTATTACATTATTATTATTATTATTAATATTATTATTATTATTAGCCTATGATTAGTAGTACCGTAGTATGAGTGATAATTATTTATGAGTGTTATATACCAGTACCGCATTAATATGTATGGATGTGTGTGTGAGTGTGTGTATGGATATGTGTGTGTGTGTGTGTGTGTGTGTGAGTGTGTTACTCAGTTACTTGTTCGTCAAGGGGAATCCACGCAATGCGAGCTAAGCTCATTATTATCGCGCCTCCTTAACTGGGAATGTATTGCGTGAAATGCATGTTAAGTGTTTTATGTACTGTTGGAATGGCTGTGGATGTGTGTGTAGTCTGTATTTAGCCAATTGGCGACATCGGAAACGAAGGCTTAGGGTGGATCTGTATGGTACCATTCTCCCTATAGACGGTACCATCTCGCCCGAAGGCTTAGGTAGCCATCAGCTTAGGTGAACCATATGATACCCATCTCGCCTTGTACCATTTTTGCCAACCCCAGATGGGACGTCACAACGTCGTCCACTTATTCCAGGTACCTATTTACAGCTAGGTGAACTGAGGCTAACACATGAAAGGAGACAAGCCCAATTTGTCTCCGCCCGGCCGGGCGGATATGGGCCGGGCGGGTGTGCGTGTGTGTATGGATGTGTGTATGGATGTGTGTGTGTGTGTGTGTGTGTGTGTGAGTGTGTGTATGGATATGTGTGTGTGAGTGTATGTATGGATATGTGTGTGTGTGTGTGTGTGTGTGTGTGCTATATTGAAACCAACAATTCATTCCCAGAGGTTTACTAGTAAAAGCAAATACCGGCATTACACCACCAAGAGACTATTTTCGATAAGGTAAGGATGATCCCCCTCACCACCACCACCCCATCACATACCGGCCTAGGGACATGTTTTCATCTCTTCGGTCAAATGATGCAACAGCCTAACTTCTTATGACTTCTTATGACTTAATTACGTTATGGCCTAACCATCCTTGACAGGTGTCAGATAGGGATATCAACCAACCTGCTTAACCCTTTCTGTACCGGCGACGTCTTTTAAACTTTATTCAAACTATATTTAGAGGTTTTTAAAACAGTATACGTAACACCTCTTCCCTCTCGTTCTCTTTCACACACACATATACACACAGCCAACCAGAACTATTCTATTAAGAACATAAGAACATAAGAAAATGGGAGTCTGCAGAAAGCCGATTGCCCTAAGCAAGGCAGATCCCTGTCCCACACAACCCCAAATCAATTACAAAGCCCAATTATAGGCTCAACACTCTAATACCCTGAGGATCATCCTACCAAAACGGTTAGAGATTAACGCAGGATTATGGGGGTCTGCAGAGCGCTGATTGGCCCAACCCGGCTGATCCCCCTTCACACCCAACCCTTCTCGTCCATATGCTTATCCAATTTTATCTTAAAGCTCCCTACAGTTTTAGATCCCACTATAGCACTTGGTAGTCCATTCCACCCATCTACAACTCTGTTACCAAACCAATATTTGCCTATATCTTTTCTGAAACGAAATTTATCTAATTTGAAACCATTGGTACGAGTTCTTTTGCTATCACTGAGCTTTAGTACATTTGTCATGTCCCCTTTGTTAATCCCACTAACCCACTTGAACACCTCTATCATATCCCCTCTAACTCTGCGTCTCTCTAACGAATGTAAACCTAATTTCTTCAACCTTTCTTCATACGGAAGATTTCTAATATTATGGATCATTTTTGTCATTCTACGCTGTACTCTCTCCAATGAATCTATGTCCATTCTGTAATAAGGACACCAAAATTGGACAGCATAATCCATATGGGGTCTCACTAATGACAAGTAAAGTTTTAAGATAACATCAGCAGTTCTGTTACTCACACTCCTAGAGATGAACCCGAGAATCCTGTTTGCCTTATTACGAACGCCTATACACTGTTTTCTAGGCTTCAAATCATTGCTAACAAACACACCTAGATCTTTCTCGCAGTCTGAATTTTCTAATTCTAAATTAGCTAGTTTATATTTAACATTTGTTTGTATCTTCCCTATCTTTAATACCTTGCATTTGTCAATGTTAAACTTCATCTGCCAATTTACTGACCATTCATGTAAGGTATCTAGATCCCTTTGGAGGCACTCTATATCGCTATCTGAATCAATTGATCTCCCCATTTTAGTATCGTCTGCGAATTTACTTATCCTACTAGTTATACCTAAATCTAGGTCATTTATGTTATAAGAAACAACAGGGGACCTAATACCGATCCCTGGGGGACACCACTTTTGACTGCTCCCCACTCTGACTTGGTACCATTTATGCTGACTCTCTGTTTCCTACCAATTAGCCATGACCTAATCTATCCCAACAACGCCCCACCTATTCCATGTGCCTCAACCTTTCTCATCAATCTCTCATGAGGGACTCTGTCGAAAGCTTTACTGAAATCTAAATATATAATATCGTATGCCTTGTCATTATCTACTGCTTCATATACCTCTGAGAAAAAACTAAGCAAATTAGTAAGGCAAGAACGTCCCTGTGTGAATCCATGCTGAGAAGAATTGATTAAGTTAAATGTTTCTAAGTGGTTTCTCATTTTCCTAGCAATAATTGACTCTAGTAGCTTCCTATGATTGAAGTGAGACTAATGGGACGGTAATTGGATGCTATTGATTTATCACCTTTTTGAAAATCGGAACTACATTTGCAAGCTTCCAAGCTTCTGGAACTATACCTGTTTCTAATGAATTGTTAAAAAGAAATGTTAATGGGTAACTTAACTCATCTCTGCATTCTTTTAATACTCTGGCATATACCTCATCGGGACCAGGCGATTTCTGAGGTTTCAGTCTGTCAATTTCCTTAAGCACATCATTTCTACTTATAGTAACCGTACTTAACCTATTTTCTATACTATCTCTATACACCTTACGGACTTCTGGAATCTGTGCCAAATTTTCATTAGTGAAAACGGATAGAAACTGACTATTTAATGTACTGCACATTTCTAAATCACTTTCTGTCATTTCTCCTATCGAAGTTTTAAGGGGGCCTATTTTATCTCTAACTTTAGATTTATATAGCTGGTAAAAAGCCTTAGGGTTATTTTTTGAGTCATTGGCTATCCTGATTTCATAATTTCTTTTGTCTGTCCTTATACATTTTTTAACCTCTCTTGATAGATTCTGATAGTAAGCAAGTAGGTGAATTTCGCCTTTCTTTATTTTTCGATATATTCCTCTCTTTTTTCCTAGAAGGTCTAATAGTCTATTATTCATCCATTTGGGTTGGTTCTGTGTTGATCTAAATTTTCTTTTGGGGATATATTTATTTTGCGCATTGTGGAGTGAAGAAATAAAATTATTATATGTAGCTGTCAAATTATCCTGAGTTAAGACAGGTATCTGAGAGAGAGTATGTTCATTAGCGCACCTGGGTCCACTTAATAGTTTAACCTTAGGATCGACTCTTAAGGCTCGTCTTAATCCACCATAATTGGCTTTTCTGAAATCTGGGATAAGTGTCGTATTCTCTTTAGCCTTTCCTGTCCATTGTATGTTAAAATAAATTGATTTATGATCACTATTTCCTAGTTGGTCTCCTATCTCTACATTATTTATCATTTGTTCATTATTACTGAGAACTAAATCGAGGATATTATTACCTCTAGTAGGCGAGTCTATGAATTGAAATAAAAAACTATCCTGTACCGCCTCAATAAACTCTGTTGAATCTGAGTCGCCGATTTGATGCTGCCAATCAATATTCGGAAAATTGAAATCCCCTATAATACACACATTGCTAAACCTTGATGCTATTTTCACTTCCTGCCATAAAGCTGTACCTTCGTTTCTACTCATATTTGGTGGTCTATAAATAACTCCAATAATTATGGTCTCACTACCTTCGCTAACCTCAACCCAAACACTTTCGTTATCAGTATTTAGTCTAATACCTGATTTAATACAGCTTTTTAAAGAACTCCTGACAAACACTGCTATTCCGCCGCCCCTCCTACTTGTTCGGTCGCGTTTAAACAAACTATATCCTGGTATATGGAATTCTGCTAAAAAATGTCTTGATTCTGTATTAATCCATGTTTCAGTCAGTGCTATAATGTCTATATTTTCGTTGCTAACAAGTGCTCTAAGTTCATCCATTTTGTTACATAAACTCCTACAGTTTGTATAATATAATCGCAATGAATTTATTTTACTGGTATCGGATTTACCTTTATTTCTAACTGAATTCCCATCTTCTGTTACACCTTTAATATTTCTACTAGCAGTACAATTAAAATCCTGTGACTGATATTTTCTATTCCTATCTGATGTACCAGTACGGCAATTTACCCTATCTAGACAATTATTCTTACTCATATTCTCAGGCTTTATTTTCAGCGAAACCCCGCGACAATCCTATCTATTGACCTAGCTAAATTTGCCACCCCTAGCCGAGAAAGATGAACCCCGTCCTGTGCGTACAACTGATTTTTACCATAGAAACGGGTCCAGTTATCAAGGAATGGTATTGCATTTGCATTACAGTATTTTTCCAGCCGACAATTGATACCAATTGCCCTAGATGACCATTCCTTGCTGACCCCTCTCCGTGGCAAGATACTGTGTACTACAGGTATGCCTCCCTTCCTCCTAACTTTATCTAACACCTCCCTGTACTGCCGAAGCAGTACTTCCGTCCTACCTTTACCAACATCATTTCTCCCTGTACTGAGACAGATAATGGGGCTATCTCCAATATCTTTCATGATGTAATCAATGTCCTCTAACACCTTCCCAACCCCGGCACCAGGCAGACAGACAAGCTTCCTAATATCAGTACAGTATTCGCTGTAAGTACGCGATAAATCATGACCTCTATCCTCTTGTAACCTAAAAAGTTTTTTTTTTTTTTTTTTTTTTTTTCTATGTGATTGAGGGAGGCAAAAGGCATAACTGCCTATAGCGAGTGCCTCCCCCATAGTTGAAAGAGTGACAGGGCCAAAATCAAGGGACGTTCGAGCCAAAATGCCTAGACACACGGAGTTTGAAGCAATTTAAGTCATAGGAAGAGGGAAAGACTGATTCTGGGAGAGAGTTCCAGAGCTCAGCTGTTGAGTAGAAGAAAGTTTGAGAGTAACGTTTCACTCTTGGGTTGGAGAGTTGCACAGAGTAGGGGTGGGATTGAGTTGCAAGACGGGTACCACGTGCCCTACGTAAAGGAGGTGGTATGCACTGGGATAGCTCTGAGGAACACTGATTATTATAGTAGCGATAGAATAGCGAGAGAGATGCAACATTGCGGCGGAGAGAGAGAGATTGCAGAGAGTTGGTGAGTGGACGGGAGTTAATGATACGAAAGGCCTTCCTTTCAACTTTGTCTAGGAGAGCAGTGTGAGAGGAACCTCCCCACACATGTGAACAATACTCAATACAAGGGCGCACTATGCCCCTGTACAGAGCAAGAAGCTGTGCAGGGGAAAAGAACCCCCTAAGGCGGTTGAGCACACCCAGCTTCTGGGAGGCTGCCTTAGCAAGACTGGTAATATGGTCTTTCCAAATGAGAGCAGAAGAAAAAGAGACACCAAGAATATTGAGAGAAGATGAAGGGTTGATTTTTGTATTGTTGAAGAATAAGGGATAGTCCGCTGGGAGATCCTGACGGGTAGATAGATGGAGAAATTGGGTTTTGGAAGCATTAAAGTTAACAAGGTTTTCTCTGCCCCAATTGGAAATAGTATTTAGATCAGAATTTAAGAGTTCTATGGCTTCATTACGTTTGTCGTTGAGGGATTGCTGGCTGGGGCGTTCTGAAAAACTAATGGAGTAGTGCAAGGTTGAGTCGTCTGCGTATGAATGGATGGGAATTAAGGTACAGTTAAGGAGACAGTTAAGGAGAGACAGGTTAGAACAAATTGGCTGTAAATTTCCACATCTATTCCTTGACTGACTCTTCCCAAATGGTAAAAATATTAGCTCGATTACTCTAGTCGTTTTTGAGCTACAGAGGTTAGAGGTCATGATTTCTCGCCTACTTACAGCGAATAGACTATAGCAGGTGAGATAGCCTATACACAAGTGGGCTTACCCAAAGTATCGCCCAATATTGCAATACTTGTACCAATTCCAGCCCTGAACACGACATACAGCATACATATTGCATATTTCGAATGTCTACTATAAATACCGGTACACGATATTATATTTGTATTAGCTATTTTTATGTTATGCGTTTTAGTTTCCTCCCTAGACCTCCTTCAAGCTTAAAAATAATACCCTTCAAGATAATTTTTGAGTATTTTTTAAAAAACGTAAATGGCAGGCTCACTATCGCTCGCCAAATAATAATTAACATAAAGATATACATTTAGTAGCCTAAGACCAAAAGGACGCCTTAGAAACAAATTCGACAAATTGAATAGCCTTCCACGATATAGATATAATATATATATATATATATATATATATATATATATATATATATATATATATATATATTCTTGCTTCCAAATTTCTTAAGCATTTCTCTTCTCATAATCTGCTCTCAGATCGCCAGTATGGCTTCCTTAAGGGTCGCTCTACTGGTGATCTTTCATATCTTACTAACTCTTGGTCATCCTCCTTTCGGGACTTCGGTGAGACTTTTTCTATTGCACTAGACATATCGAAAGCCTTCGATAGAGTCTGGCATAAATCTTTAATTTCTAAACTACCCTCCTTCGGTTTCTATCCCTCCATCTGTGCCTTTGTCTCTAATTTCCTTTCCGGCCGTTCCATAGCTGCGGTTGTGGACGGCCATTGTTCACTTCCTCACCCTATAAACTCCGGTGTTCCTCAGGGCTCTGTCCTATCTCCTATTCTCTTTCTAATTTTTATAAATGATCTCCTTAACTGTACCTTAATTCCCATCCATTCATACGCAGACGACTCAACCTTACACTACTCCATTCGTTTTTCAGAACGCCCCAGCCAGCAATCCCTCAACGACAAACGTAATGAAGCCATAGAACTCTTAAATTCTGATCTAAATACTATTTCCAATTGGGGCAGAGAAAACCTTGTTAACTTTAATGCTTCCAAAACCCAATTTCTCCATCTATCTACCCGTCAGGATCTCCCAGCGGACTATCCCTTATTCTTCAACAATACAAAAATCAACCCTTCATCTTCTCTCAATATTCTTGGTGTCTCTTTTTCTTCTGCTCTCATTTGGAAGGACCATATTACCAGTCTTGCTAAGGCAGCCTCCCAGAAGCTGGGTGTGCTCAACCGCCTTAGGGGGTTCTTTTCCCCTGCACAGCTTCTTGCTCTGTACAGGGGCATAGTGCGCCCTTGTATTGAGTATTGTTCACATGTGTGGGGAGGTTCCTCTCACACCGCTCTCCTAGACAAAGTTGAAAGGAAGGCCTTTCGTATCATTAACTCCCGTCCACTCACCAACTCTCTGCAATCTCTCTCTCTCCGCCGCAATGTTGCATTTCTCTCGCTATTCTATCGCTACTATAATAATCAGTGTTCCTCAGAGCTATCCCAGTGCATACCACCTCCTTTACGTAGGGCACGTGGTACCCGTCTTGCAACTCAATCCCACCCCTACTCTGTGCAACTCTCCAACCCAAGAGTGAAACGTTACTCTCAAACTTTCTTCTACTCAACATCTGAGCTCTGGAACTCTCTCCCAGAATCGGTCTTTCCCTCTTCCTATGACTTAAATTGCTTCAAACTCCGTGTGTCCAGGCATTTTGGCTCGAACGTCCCTTGATTTTGGCCCTGTCACTCTTTCAACTATGGGGGAGGCACTCGCTATAGGCAGTTGTGCCTTTTGCCTCCCTCAATCACATAGAAAAACAAAATATATATATATAATGCTTTGAATACTCGCACAGCACCCAATTGACCACTTGCGAGTTTCAGACTGTATGGAAGTTGGAGCTGTAGACATCGATATTTTAAATTAAAATGTAAAACTTGCAAACTAAACAAACCAAAATTGGGACAAGGACAATATAAAGTCAAATTAAATTATCAAAATCGCTATGTGGAAACTACGTTTACTAAAATGAAAATTATTAAATAAAAGAACACAATCCACCACATAGGGTGTACATTACTACATGAGCAAGTTAATCTGTTTCCCAAGCAAACTAATCGCACATATAACAACGCACTATCGTCACGTTAAAGGAAGTAGTCAAGTTTGGGAAGTCCGGGACGTTCTGGCAAATTTTACTAAACTCTGCATGAATAAAGAAACTATATGTTAAATGTCAAAATATTATTTAAAATCAAATTTGCAACATGACAAGACATTAAAATAGTACAAAATACAAATATTGATAAGATATCTATACTATTACAAAATAATATATAAAATACAGTACAGCACTCACTCACGATAGTGCTATCGGGTAGGTACCTGTAAGCATAGCATGCCTCAAGTGACCCCTATCAATAACTACCCTACAAATAACCTACATTTATAGCACAAATAAACTAAGGAAATCGCAAAAGTAAGCAATTGATACTATCGACAATGAATACATATAATATAAAGACAAATAATTACAAAATATGAAGTAACAACAGATTTAAACAAAGAGTACTCTTTTAACAAGAACAATAAATTTAAAAAATCATCAATATTAATATTAATAATAATAATAGAAAAAGATAAAGATAAACAATAAATACAGACAAAAAGTAAGCAGAGGTTATACAAGAAACTTCAAGTTAAAAATGCTTGATTAAAATTATTGATGTCAAATTTTAGAATACAGTCACAATAATTGACCCTAAAAAGATTAAATTTATGGAACAATTTACTTGCCTCAAAACCTCTGTCCACTAAGAGTCTGTATAGTAACCTAGCTCTAGCCCAAAAGTCATCTACTTTAGTGCAGATTTTACAAAATCTTATTAATTGGGAATAAAAACAGTTATAAGTTATTTTACTATCGATATTACTACTAGGGAAAGGAAAGTTTATTACGTTAAAATTAAAATCATCAACTTTGTGATATACTTTAAGTATGCACTGTTCATTATCATTGTTCATTAACAATCTCTATATTTATATCTATATTTTTATATTATTTTGTCTGTATAAGCGTTCGTAATAAGGCAAACAGGATTCTCGGGTTCATCTCTAGGAGTGTGAGTAACAGAACTGCTGATGTTATCTTAAAACTTTACTTGTCATTAGTGAGACCCCACATGGATTATGCTGTCCAATTTTGGTGTCCTTATTACAGAATGGACATAGATTCATTGGAGAGAGTACAGCGTAGAATGACAAAAATGATCCATAATATTAGAAATCTTTCGTATGAAGAAAGGTTGAAGAAATTAGGTTTACATTCGTTAGAGAGACGCAGAGTTAGAGGGGATATGATAGAGGTGTTCAAGTGGGTTAGTGGGATTAACAAAGGGGACATGACAAATGTACTAAAGCTCAGTGATAGCGAAAGAACTCGTACCAATGGTTTCAAATTAGATAAATTTCGTTTCAGAAAAGATATAGGCAAATATTGGTTTGGTAACAGAGTTGTAGATGGGTGGAATAGACTACCAAGTGCTATAGTGGGGTCTAAAACGGTAGGGAGCTTTAAGATAAAATTGGATAAGCATATGGACGAGAAGGGTTGGGTGTGAAGGGGGATCAGCCGGGTTGGGCCAATCAGCACTCTGCATACCCCCATAATCCTGCGTTAATCTCTAACCGTTTTGGTAAGATGATCCTCAGGGTATTAGAGTGTTGAGCCTATAATTGGGCTTTGTAATTGAACTGGGGTTGTGTGGGACAGGGATCTGCCTTGCTTAGGCCAATCGGCTTTCTGCAGACTCCCATTTTCTTATGTTCTTATGTTCTTATCAAGAAAATTTTCAACTTTATAATTTACGTTACATTGTGTGAGGGGAATAGAATTAGGGTAAATAAGTTTAGCAACTTGATTAAAATTTAACAAATTGCAAACAAGAATATCATCAATAAGAACATAAGAACATAAGAAAATGGGAGTCTGCAGAAAGCCGATTGGCCTAAGCAAGGCAGATCCCTGTCCCACACAACCCCAATTCATTACAAAGCCCAATTATAGGCTTCACACTCTAATACCCTGAGGATCATATGACAAATGTACTAAAGCTCAGTGATAGCGAAAGAACTCGGCTTTCTGCAGACTCCCATTTTCTTATGTTCTTATGATCATCTTACCAAAACGGTTAGAGATTAACGCAGGATTATGGAGGTCTGCAGAGCGCTGATTGGCCCAACCCGGCTGATCCCCCTTCACACCCAACCCTTCTCGTCCATATGCTTATCCAATTTTATCTTAAAGCTCCCTACAGTTTTAGATCCCACTATAGCACTTGGTAGTCCATTCCACCCGTCTACAACTCTGTTACCAAACCAATATTTGCCTATATCTTTTCTGAAACGAAATTTATCTAATTTGAAACCATTGGTACGAGTTCTTTCGCTATCACTGAGCTTTAGTACATTTGTCATGTCCCCTTTGTTAATCCCACTAACCCACTTGAACACCTCTATCATATCCCCTCTAACTCTGCGTCTCTCTAACGAATGTAAACCTAATTTCTTCAACCTTTCTTCATACGAAAGATTTCTAATATTATGGATCATTTTTGTCATTCTACGCTGTACTCTCTCCAATGAATCTATGTCCATTCTGTAATAAGGACACCAAAATTGGACAGCATAATCCATATGGGGTCTCACTAATGACAAGTAAAGCTTTAAGATAACATCAGCAGTTCTGTTACTCACACTCCTAGAGATGAACCCGAGAATCCTGTTTGCCTTATTACGAACGCTTATACACTGTTTTCTAGGCTTCAATATATCTACTATTATTACTTAACAGTTTAGCAAGTGCTAATTTTTCTGGAATTTTATTTTTCTTGCTACTGTCAACTAAGTCTTTTATATATTTAAATTCTAAAGCAAGCAAGAATAAGTCTGCAATTAAAGGGCTAGCATTTCCACCCATAGGAATTCCTAATATTTGTTTGAAAATGTACGGCCCGAATCTAACATAAGTATTGAAAAGGAGGAATTTAAGGGCATCTTTAAGTTTAGTTCTATCAAAATATACAGAACTAGTGGGAGTAGAGCTAAGTGATGCATTATTAAAATATGTATAAACATTTATGAAATAATTACCATTCCTAACGAACCTGTCAAAGTGCAAATCTATAATAAAGCAAAGCTCTGAATATACTAAATCTAAAGGCAAATTGGTATACAAAGTTGAAAAGTCGAAGCTATGTACCGAGGTAACTTTCGGCATGGTATTTATTTTATCAATAACTTCTAACGAATTGTCAACACTCCAATAATAGTTAATGCCAGTTCTTTTCATGATGGTATTACAATATCTTTTATGAGTACTTTTAATGTATTTTAAGCAATTTACGACTTGTTCTGAAAGAGTTTTAGTGGTAGCAAATTTTGCTCCGGCAATAAAGCGATATTTATAAGGTCTTTTATGAAATTTAGGTAACATGTATAATTTTGCAATGCACTTGTTCTTATCAGAAAGTTTAATATCAAATATTATATTTTTCTTGGTATGTTCATCGATTAAGTTATCAATATTCAGATTATTTTGAATTTCATAAACAGAATTACCGCAAATATTTTTACGTAATATGTTACCCTTAATACCTAATTCTTTTTTCATATTTTCAAGATAAAATTTCTTACATGTGAAGCTATAATTATTGCTGGCTTTATCTACTGTAGTGATTACAAAATGTTTATGTAAATTTATTAAATCAGCTTTAAGCTTATTATAATTATAGTCTATAAAATCTGAAAGATTAAATTCATTTTTAAGCGAGAAAATTTTATTTCTAATTAACTTAATTAATTTAACAGAATTACCAGCTTCAATACAGCTATATATATATATATGAATATATATATATATATATATATAAAATCAAATTGATCATACTTTTAATCCATCAGAAACCCACATTATTATTGCATTTCTCTTTAATATCGATGTTAACGGCTCCAACTTCCTTATAGCTTGAAACTCGCAAATGGTCAATTGTGTCATTGCAACCCTCATATGGACGGTTCTAGCGTTTGGTTATACAAATGGATAGGCTTGAATCATCCAATCCAGGTAGGGAAGTACGGTAAACTACATTTAAGGGGACCCACCTCGGGTTTTTTTTTTTTTTCCTGGGTAGTATCCATTCGGCCCCATTCAGCCTTTTATCACCATCCAGGTGTGATTTTGTTCCTGGCTAGCAGTAGCGAGCCAGTATATTATGTTAAATGTGTTTGACAGCAGGCTAAATTTTTAAATTTTTCGATAGAAAAATTTCTCCGGCGAAGCCGGATTTCTCCAAATAATGCTGGTTCGCTATCGCTCGCCTTGAACAAATTCGACACCTGGATGGGGATAGCCTAAACGTCTTTAAACAGTAGGCTGAAATTATGGGGCCGAATGGATACAAGCCAGAGAAAGAGAGAAAAGGAGAGAACAAAAGCAGGGTACCCCTCCCCCCCTAACATAAGTGTCAAACCGGGACTCTAAATAGTTTGTTTTAAGATGGGAATGAATAAGAGAAAGAATATATTAAAATGTAAATGAAGGTGTATGTTTTGGCCCTTTTAACACTTCCAAACACGTGATAAGTATTGTGAATTACATAATTATCTGTATACTAGTTTGTTATATGATTGGAATGAATAATGATAATAATATAGGAACATGAAAATAAAGGTGCATATTTTGGCCCTCTTAACACTTCCAAACACAATCTATGATTTGTGAATTATAAAATTATCTGTACCGGTATATATTAAATAATAATGACTTAAGGGGAGATATTTAGTTTCCTCCCTAGACCTCCATCAAGCTTTAAAAAAACACCCCCAATACCCGCCTTCGATATAAATTTGTACATTTTTCAGTAGAAAAATGTTCCGGCCAAAGGCCGATTTCTTCTAAATTACAGGCTCGCTATCGCTCGACAGGAAAAAATCGACACTAAATGGCACGAACAATCTTAACCCTTTCACGCATTTATGACGCAGAGGTTGCCAGATTAGCAATAAGAAATAAAGTTCTCTCACTCTTATAATTACCTCTCCAAAATTAGTTTTCTGCCCACAGCAAACTCAAAGACAACTGCAGAGGTTGAAGTAACTAAACTAAAGGTTTCTAAATACCCCTGATGGTAACAAAGGCTTTAAAGTATCCCCAATAGGCTCAAAATCGCGTCATATGTCGGAGAGGGTTAAAATTGACAGACATTGGGCGAAATGGTTTAAATCCGCCAAACTAACGGGCTAACGTCTTAAAATCTCAAACTAATGGGGGCTAAACATGAGGGAGGAGGAGGTTCGAGAAAAAAAAACTTAAGTGAAAATCTTCCCTTAACATAAGGAAAATGGCCGCTCGCTTGACAGCCTGCATTTGACAAGTCTTGAATAAAGTGAAGCACAGGTGATTTCACGATTAACCCCTTCAGCACGATAACGCCCTTTTATCTTGGATTCTGGCTAAAACTAGACGATTTTATGCAGTTTGTGAAGGACCTACATTATTCAGAGGGTTTATTGAGCTATTGAGATCGTATTTACCCTTTTTGAGGCCTAGAGGTACCGGTAGTCTACAAGCTGAACAAATCGTGTAATGGTAACCAGAATGATGAAAATACGACATCGTGCTGAAGGGGTTAAAATATGGTCGAGCGATTACATAGAAAGGGAGTGGGGGGAAGTGAGTGGAAGGAGGGGAGGGAGGTGAATATATGAGCGACCTAAAGGTATTTCTTTAAGCCTCGTACGGCACCGGTACTTAATCTACTGCTCTTATAAGAACATAAGAACATAAGATGTTATCTTCATTTCATATGCAGGAAATATCTTGAATTCGCTTTATCAATGAACAACTTTCTAAGCTTCGGAAGTACCGGTACAGTCGGTACTTCTAGAATAAAACCGAGTAAAACTTATCCTTCACATGTCTTCCCTAAGGTGAATTAAATTGTCTAAGAATAGCCAAAATATAATGCAAATAGGGCATACTAATGTGGGTTTCTAATGGATAAAAAGTATGATCAATTTGGTTGTATGTATTTATATATGTATTATGACCGTATGTTAGCCGATAATTCTGCTAAATATTGATGGCCACAGTTCCACGTTCCTTATAGACCAAAACTCGCAAGTGGTCAATTAAATTATCTTATCCTGATACAGTGAAAAAAGTGTATCTCACACTCACCTCATGAAGAAATATATCCAGGTAAATCCAAACGCACAGGTAGGTAGGGGGAGCTATATCCGCGCTCTTATCCAGGGATATTGCAGGTTCCAAGGGAAAAAGAATCCTAAACAAGAGTTGCCGAAATGTAAACGAGAGAGAATCCACGTGAAATCCTAATTGACCGTTTCTTTGGCATGTATTATCACTTTGGTCACATGCACTTATAAATCAGAACGGATACAATTATTCAGGCTTTCCAAAAAATCACTAGAATGTAAGTTATTTTGCGAAACGACACTCGAAGTATAAACTTGTGATCCGGGGCTCTAGAGACATACCACTATACCCTCCTCCTCTCACAGTTTGCAGGCCACTGAAGGCGGAGGCCTGAAGGCCTAAACAAAAAGTAAAAACGTCCATCCAAGTTCAAGGGACCAAGCTCTCATACCGGGAGGTGAACACACGCAGAGCAACCAGTAAAGTTTCCCTGCGTCTGGTAACAAATTACGTCTTGCATATCATCAACTGACAATATATCTAAACCCTACATTCTGAAATGAAATTTTAAAGTAGGAAAGACGTATTATCACCCAGTCGATGAGTGACTCTAACGATGGGTGGAATTTTTGGTCAAACGTTTGGCACCTCGCATCATGTGTATTTGCGAAACGGCAGCGCTCCTCCAGCCAAGGCAAGTCTGTCAGTCGTGTAGAAACTTCGGAAGGGTACTGAGTGTAGTTCCTGAGCATTGATTGCCCCCGTATTACCGCATTACCGCATTTTAATGAACATTTAAAAATATAAAGTGTTTTGATCCTTGAAGTTCGTGTGTATTTCTAGTCCAATTTTATTTATATACATTTACCTAAATTTACTTGCCATCGCATTTAGATGTGATTTTGTACAATAGATAATTATAGGTCATTCTAAGAGCATTAAGTTTAGGTATGTTTGCAGGAGGCTATTTCATCTTCAGATAACATAAGCTAATATAACTTAGGCTATGTTTGGGTATGTTGATAAAAGTGTCATATAATAATCACGTTGCCTACAAAAATAGTCCCAATTTAGGTATGGGGGTTCATTATAATAAAACAAATTCGTATAAAAATCGAAAATTCGTTAAATTGTTCTCTCTATGGCAGTTTTACAATCTACATGACTATTTAATCACAGCCATGGGTGGGTTTCTTATAGAATATCGATCGCAAACTGGCATCAGTCCCTTGAAATATCAAAGTATCATCCCCATCACACTTTAGGCTACGGTTCTCATTCTGCTAGCATTCATGCCTTGTATTATATGCTGGACGCCACACTTCCTTTCAATACACCACCCTAAAAAAAAAAAAAAAAAAAAAAAAAATATATATATATATATATAGGCCTAATAATAATAATAATAACAATATATATATATATATATATATATATATATATATATATATATATATATATAGGCAGCTTTGCCTTTTGTCTCCTTCGTACACATACAAAGAAAAAAATATATATAACAAATATAATTAATATGCCACAAAATTAATGAAGCCTGCACATTACAGAGTTCATTGGTCTTCTTCTTCGTCTGCAGATAATGTGAGGGGGACACCCAATAAACCCCGCTACGTCCCCCACGATCGTAAAAACATTGGCGGGCGTCATGCATAAATCGTAAATATTGGAGTAAATTATTCTGCGCTGGTGGCTTTTCGCTAGCCCCCCTCTGTCCGTATATATATATATATATATATATATATATATATATATATATATATATATATATATATATATATATATATATACATTATACACATATATATATATATATATATATATATATATATATATGTATAGAGAGAGAGAGAGAGAGAGAGAGATTTGCAACCAAGGTGGAACATTTCTTATTTACAGTTGCCCACAATCTATCACATATTTACTTGTGAGTGTACTGTATTTTAATTCCGTACATACAAAGCTTCAAGTATAACACTCCTTACTTATTCTCATGATTTTCATGATTAAATTATGAGTTATTCATTTATATGCAGCAATGTATCTGCACCATAACGTATATACTAAGCTATGTAACAACTGGACTCTTACACATTCGTAGACTTCATTTTCCAGTATAGAAAGTAGGGTATCTATAAGTTATTTAATGAACGTGATATTATACATTAGTAATTTAGCCATAACTATAATATATAGCGCTTATAATACAAATAACGTACACTGATTAATCGTATATATATATATATATATATACTGTATATATACTATATATATATATATATATATATATATATATATATATATATATACTAATAATGCATAGAGAAAAGCATAAGAGATCCACGAATGTATATGAGTAACTCTATACCCTCCCCTAATAGGGTTGCATTAAGAAGACTGGCCCCAGGTATCGGATTACCATTACCCGCTCTGCTGTCGTAAATATCTGCAATGCTAATGCTACACTTGTAGACAGGCGCACGCTAACAATCCACACGGAGAAATAAGACATGGACATAATAAAACAGACGCTAGAGTAAAAAGATTATGGGGAACAAAAATAGATAAACCAGAAGGACGGGCGAGTATAGTTAAAATTGGTCATCAGAGGCTATCGACCCTATTGGATTATTTAACCAGCTCACTTTAAGTCAAGAATTACGTCAGGACTGGAGCCTCTTTGAAAGGACTCCCTTCGGCGAGTATGAATGAATGATGGCTATAGATAACCAGACCAGATGGCTGTATAGCTAGTTAGTTAAAATAGGACTTTAGAGGCTATCAACCCATGAGGATTATTAAGCCCACACTAAAGTCAAGAAGAACGTGACCGGATTCCCCGAGGATAGGAGGGGACAGGGGGAATTAAGTTTGTTTGGCAAGTTCTGGTAAACTGGAATAGGTGAGGATAGGATTGGTATGTTATACTCTTGTTTCATTTCATCTGATGGTAAATTACAAAGGAAATCAAGGAACAACAGGTCTAATGACCCCTCTAGGCTGCTTGTCTTCCAAAACACTGAGGATCAAGTGTCCACACAGTGGTTAAGAGTGGGTAAAGGAACATTGGAAAGGGAACTACTGCCCTGGAGCTAAGGTCCGTGGCAGGATTATAATGTTAGTAGGGGACAGATGGGTTAGTAACATAATTGAATCCCTCAGCAGCTAAGTTCTGGATTTTTGATGGAAAAATATGAAACCACTACGTCTCTGCATCATATTAAGACCAATTTTATATAATTAGCACCACATTTCACTACAACATCTTCAAAATAACTGAGAAATCTTGATGGGAAATTTTCAATTTACCGTCAGTTGAAATGAAACAGGGTATAGGTAATCTGGAAGGGTAGGTCATAGGTATTGTCACAGTTGGCTATGTCAGAGGAACTAAGTTGAATAACCCCTTCCGGACCAGCGACGTCTTTTAATTTTTATTCTGGATACTAATATACGATTTTATTAAGCTTAGGAAGGATGTCTACCCAATAAAAGGCTACAGAATATCTTAATTAATCCTCTTAGCTACCATATACCCTTCCTAGGCTTCATTAAAATAATCTAAATGGAGCCAAAATCAAATAAGAAAGACGTCACAGGTACAGGCATGGATTAGACAAAGTTACACAATTTCGATCAGGTTTGGTTGCGGTATCCTGTGTGAGGAGATTGAATTGAATTTCCGATGTAGAGATGATATTGTAAGTACGATTTTTTTTTTTTTTTGGGGAGGGGGGGGGGGGGGGGCACAATTACTCTCTCCCTTAATCAATTTTTCGTTCATCCAGTCATCCTATGCATTAGACTGCTTTAAATTCGTTCACTCTTTTGACTTTGGGGGAGACACTCGTTACAGGCATCCTTCCGATTAAATTTACTACCAATTTTTTGTTTGTCCCCTGGGCGACTTTATTCAGTTTCCAAGCGACAACTCGAAGTGAAAAGATCAATTTTGGAAGCGAGTGAAGGTAATGGAGGGACGCAGAGTGAATTAAAGGCCCAGAGAGACGTGTGGGCTTTGTGACTATAGAACTGGGCTGGTCATGTGAGGAGGAGACCGTGTTAACTGCTGCTAATTGACAACCAGGGGATGTTATGACCACTGGAGAGAGAGAGAGAGAGAGAGAGAGAGAGAGAATAAGTCAGCGCACGAGTTGTTTGGAAAAACGAAGGGTTGAATGGAAACTAGAATGAAAAGCAATAAGTATAAGGCCCTGGAAAGAGAATTGCAAATTGAAACATAATCTACAACGAACATAAACAAATTTTTTGTTATAATAATATGAGAAGTTTCATTATATTCGTTACGGTCCTCTTGTATAAATGTCCCTTTATGTTCCATGTTTGTTTATGTTTATCTTGTCCATTTCCTTTCTCCTCCCTTTCAGTTTGTTTAATATGTTTTTTGTTCAGTATTTCGTTTCTCCTCAGCTTACTAGATCAATAGCACTTAGTGTTCTCTTGTATGTGTTTCCTCTTCTCATTTCTATAGTTATCGATCTTTCCCTCACACCTCTTTCACTCGCAGACTAATTGATCCTCCCTCCTACCCCCACCCCCTTAGGTTCACATGGGTACTTTTTCCGGCATCTTATTAATGGCAACTTCATCGTGGCAACATTTCGATGGTCTTTGGCAATAGTATCGGCAACTAGACTGAAGGTAAATGGTTATAGTTTAGCTGAAGTCTTAACATTTACTGTACCGGCGACGTCTTTTTATATTTATTTCAGCAACATGTAGCCAATAATATTAAGTTTAGGAAGGATATATGGTAGCTGAAACGATGAATTGAGATAGTCTGTAGCCTTTTAATGGGTATACGTCCTTCCTAACCTTATGAGAATCGTCTAATAATTGCCAAAGTATAATGAAAAGGATGCCCGTGGTACTGTAGGGGTTAATAAACTAGAAAACAGGAGCCCCAGGGAATAGTTGCCTAGAAAAGTTGCCGGAAAGTGTTGTTCGTGTGTGACTTGGGGTTTGCTCTCACCACATAATTACCAGCCTCTGAATAGGGTGATTAAATGCCGCTCTTGTAGGTCTTTATGCTCTCTCTCTCTCTCTCTCTCTCTCTCTCTCTCTCTCAACAAGGGATAGAGAAAGTAAAGTTAGATAAGGAAACAAAAGAGGAAAAGTAGGGCCTATAGCTTACTCTCTCTCTCTGTCTCTCTCTCTCTCTCTCTCTCTCTCTCTCTCTCTCAGCCAGCTTAACCCACAAATGTCAAGATAAAATAAAAATGTCTGGCAAATTACCAACCGTATGAATCAGGCAATCGCTCTCGTGTATAAATCCCCTGGTGGTGGACGAGTATATTTTGTGCAAACCACTTCTGAATTATTTCCTTTCACTTAAGGGAGCTCACCTCGCTTTTTTTTTCTCTTTTTCTCCCTCTCTCTTTGGCTTGTATCCATACGGCCCCATTCAGCCTACTATTTTAAGACGTTTACCCCCATCCAGGTGTCAATATTTTCCTGGCGAACTGTAGCGAGCCAGCATATATATATTTTTGTTTTGACAGCAAGCTAAATGTTTACATTTTTCGATAGAAAAATGTGTCCGGTGAAGCCGTATTTCTCCATACAATGCTGGCTCGCTATCGCTCGCCAGGAAGGAATCGACACCTGGATGGGGATAAACGTCTTAAAACAGTTGGTTGAATGGGACCGAATGGATACAAGCCAGGGAAAGAGAGAAAAGGAGAGAAAGATAACAAAAAGCCGGTGACCCCCCCCCTAAACATTAGGCTATTTAGTGTGCAGTTGGGTTTGAGTACATGATTAGATTGATATATTCAGTAGTCGATAAATGGATATATAATCGTAGTCATGTACTTAACCTTTAATTGTCTTGATGGTGTAATGGTTAGAGTGTTTAAGATCTGTATGTGGTAACCCAGGTTCGAATATCGGGAGGATTACTGTACATGCTTTGGGAGAGAGGTATCCTGACCAAGATTCGAAGCCACTCACTCCAGGTATATTTGGGAAAGTCGGGCATCGTAACCACTCGGCTCATGGCCGAGTGGTTACGATGACCGACTCTCCCAAATATACCTGGGGTGAGTGGGTTCGAATCCTGGTCAGGATACCTCTCTCCCAACCTGTCGTACATTATCATTAGATAATATGCTTTCATTAATTTCATTGGGTGGTGTGTGTTGTTGGGAGTGCAATTAATTAATTAGATTATCATTATATAAAGCTGCAGAGATTCATATGCGTGTCTGTTTATTAGCCTATGGCTCACGGTTGTAAAACGGAAAACATGAAACGCCTATGTTTCTGCATCATGTATATATTAACTGTTCATAATTAATTTCATACTTCGTTACTAAATCTTTGTAATAGCTAAATAATCCAGTTGGAGATATGGTAATTTCTACCGTCATCTGGAAATATATCGCCTATAATCATTCGGATATATGCAGACAAATACTCCTCAACAAAACAGATTTTGTATTTTGCAATGAAGTGTGTGACGGAGACTTTTTGCTCGATGGACAACCAATTATGATGTAAAACTTGCAAAATAAACAATCCAAAACAGAGACGACACAATATGAAGGCAAATGAACTTAGCAAAATCACTATGTTGACTTAACGATATAACAGAATTTAATTTTGAAATACAAGAACACAAAACCACCACATAAAATGATATACTACGTAGGAAGAGCGTGATTTTAGATTGTGGTTGTACATGTTGTCAGAAATGGGATGCACAAACTAAACCTGCCAGTCAGTTGGTTTCCATGGTAACCTCTGAGGGCCCCAGAGTAGTTAGGTGTATTATGACGGGAGGACATAATGACGGGTAATACCAGTACTCGTGGTGGTGGTGGGGGTGGTGGTATTAGTGGTGGTGGGGGTGGTGGTGGTGGTGGTGGTGGTAGTGGTAGTAGTGGTGGGGGTATTAGTGGTGGTGGTGGGGGTAGTAGTAGTAGTGGTAGTGGTGGTGGTGGTGGGGTTGGTGGTGGTGGTGGTGGGGTTGGTGGTAGTGGTGGTGGGGTTGGTGGTAGTAGTGATGGTGGGGGGTAGTAGTGGTGGTGGTAGTAGTGGTAGGGGTGGTGGTGGGGGTAGTAGTAGTGGTAGTTGTGGTGGGAGTAGTAGTAGTAGTTGTGGTGGTGGGGGTAGTAGTGGTAGTGGGGGGGGGTAGTAATAGTGGTGGTGGAGTGGGGGGGTAGTAGTAGTGGTAGTGGTGGTGGTGGCATTAGGGGGAACCAGTATACACGTCCAGTTTGCCGCACATATTCTATCCCGTTGGGGTCGTGATTTGGCAGCGCTGCACCCACCTCCGTACATATAATGAACACAAAGACACAGCCTATTCAATCACACTCACATGTATAAACCTATACAGTATAATATACATATATACTGTATATATATATATATTACAGAGAGAGAGAGAGAGAGAGAGAATACAACAGAAAAAAAAAAAAAAAAAATCAATGCAGAAACTTTGGCACGAAATGGAAATACTATACTAAAATAGTACCCCATCCACGCTACAAGACTCAGGAAGAAGCCAGTGTGCAATGGAACGTCATAAAATATTCTACTTAAGTTATTTCCCCCATTACTTTACTTAAACTATGCCTTCTAGGACGTACCTTGGATACCTTTGGATGTGTTCGCCGCTCCTCTAGCGGCACCAAGGAGCGCGACGCCCCTCGTTATGGGTGGTGATTTGGTGCAGTAGACTGTTTGAAGCGACAGCTCGCTCCCTTGCGAGGATGGGCTCGTCTGGCACTTTTTGCAGTTCGACATCTAGGGCTCTCTTGAAGTTGTCTAACGAGATGTCCCTCATGTCTCTTACTCGCCGTGGGAGTTTGTTGAAGAGACGTGGGCCTCTGTGTGATAACCAGCCCTCTCGCAGAGAGCCCATAGCACCCCTGTTATTCATCCGGGGGATTTCGCATTCCCAGCCTCTCGTATCACTGAATTTCATGACTATCGGAGTATGTAGGTTTGGTACTACACCCTCTGCGATTTTCTATGTGTATATTATTAGGTAACGTTCTCTTCTACGTTCCAGTGAGTACAGATTCAGTGCTCTTAAACGCTCCCAATAGTGTAGATGTTTTATCGAACTTATATGCGAAGTGAAATTTCTTTGTACACTCTCTACGTCATTTATTTCACCTGCTTTGTATGAGGATGTTAATACGCTACAGTATTCAAGCCGCGGTAGCACTAGAGATTTGAAGAGCGTTATCATACCAATGTTCTAAACTACAGTATGTATCAACCTAGCTCAAGCTTTCTCTGGAGAAGCCGGTAACTAAGGAACTCTGCAAAGGGAGGACAGCAACTCCGACGAAGACAAAAAAGAAGAAGAAGACAACAGCCTGGGACAAGAGAAGCACCCAGATGGCAGCCAATCCGGGGACGTAAGCTGCAACTAATACCAAAATCCTCCACCAATGTTCCTTGGCTTTCTAGAGAGCGAAAGTGGAGAGGGCTCAAGACGTCCTGGTTGATATTTGGAGTGTGGAGACTTATCGTGTTAAAAAGTTATGTTAGAAATTGTTATCTGGAAGGGACTGGATTTTCGAAAATCCAGAAAAGCTTAATAACTATAGAAAGGATAGAGAAACATTTTATACAATGCACCCTGTCGTTATTCTTGTCTTACAGTGTGCTGGCTTAATAATCCGGAAGGGTTGATAGCCTCTGAAGTCCTATTTTAACTAACTAACTTGTTATCTGTCTTTATGTCTGTATATCTGTGAGGTTTTTATTTTGTCTGTCTGGGATTGGATCTGCCTTTTTTATTATTTGTATTCATTTACTACGCTTACACACATTATCTAACATCTGGTAGACCCAAATACACAGCAGAGCAAACGTATTGATAATCGTGACTGGAGTAATTGTAGCAACTGTACATTAGGAGAGTTTGGCAGCAGATAAGACCAATAGAAGAGGACTGAGAGGCAATGAAAAAAGGTTCTGTAGGTCTTCCTGATGGTATCTTGCATTACCCCCCCCCCCCCCGTCTCTCTCTCTCTCTCTCTAGTATTTTTCACACTGTAATGAGTAGTTCACTAAACAGTCTCTCTCCTTCCACTTCAAGTATCTCCTTGGAATTGACCGCAAGGTCTCTGAGATACTAACTATTCCTTGTAACTCCTCTCTCTCTCTCTCTCGTGTATCATACTTTTCAGTCATTACAACCATTAACACCTGTACCGGCACGCTTTTTTTTTATGCTCTTCTGGCATCTATTAAGCGATTTTATTGAGCTTAGGAGGGACGCCTACTAATAAAAACGCTACGAACTATCTCAATTACTCCTTTTAGCTACCATATAGCCTTTATTAGCTTCATAAAATCGTCTAAATGTACTTAAAATTAAAATTAAAAAATACGTCGCCGGTACAGAAGGGGTTAACACAGGGTATGCGTGGTGAATTGGGTAGTTGGGTCGTGCTCATGTATTCTTTTGGTGAATTTTTGTATCGAATCGTTATTGCTGAAAACCTAATTTGCATTGGTTGCACGAAATGTCCTTCCCTCTTCCTCCCTCCCAGTCTCCCCCCTCCACCGCCACCTGTCATGGCGGATATTTAAGGCCTCCTAGATGCCAGTATTTGTCACAAGGGACTGGAATTTTCGCAGATATATTCTTGACTTACAGTGTGCTGGCTTAATAATCCAATAGGGTTGATAACCGTATGTCCGTCCTGACCTAAGCTTGACCAGAACCACGAAGTCACCGGAAGCTCACATTGACCCTCTTCCGCTTAAGAGAATACTTACCTTGTAATTGATGGGTCAGGTCAACGCTAGGCCGAGTTAGGGCAAGTGGGAATGTGAGGTTTGTTCTCTATAATGCTGGCTTGGTCTTTTTGCCGAGTATTTTGTAGAGGGGAGGATATTGACCACTTGCAAGTTTCAGGCTATAAGGAAGTTGGACCATGAAAATCGATATTTATAATGTAAGCATTGCAAAATAAACAAACCAATAAAGGGACAACACAATATAAATACAACAAAACTTAAAAGGTAATGCGAGTTTATGATGGATGAAAAGAATGCCAAATACGGTTTTCTGTATTTATATATGCAATATAAACATACTTTAGCTGACAATTATGCTGGATATTGATGTAAAAACTTTAAACTTCCTTTTAGCCCAAAACTTGCAAGTGGTCATTTGTCTTGTTTGCTTGAGTGCATATATATTATTGTAATCGAAATGCTGTAAGTTGAACAATCTAAGCTCAGTGTTTTATCTCCTAGTCTATCTGGCTTTATGACTATCAACAGGCAGATAGATAAACAGGTAGATGTAAATAATAGAGATTTACATAGATATACTGGCAACACAGAGAGAAAGAGAGAGAGTACAAAGGAGTACAAAGGAAATCAAGCAACAACAGATATAGTGACCCTTCTAGGCTGCTTGTCCTCCAAAACACTGAGGATCAAGTGTCCAAACAGTGGTTTAGAGTGGGTAAGGGAACTACTGCCCTGGAACTAATGTCCGTGGCAGGATTGGGAAGTTAGTAGGGGACAGATGGGTTAGTAACTGAGGGGAGGATAAAATAACGTTATTCATTTACAAACGCAGTCAGTCGCGGGTTTGATGCGAGATATTTGTCTAGGCGAAGTTTAAATGAATCAACGGTGCTGCAGTCTATAACATCTCGGGGAAGCCCATTCCATAAGTTGACAACTCGATTGAAGTAGAAATTTTTAGGATCGTGTGTGAGAGAGAGAGAGAGTGTGTGTGAGAGAGTGAGAGAGAGAAGTGAAGACAAGGAGGGGGCCAAAGGGAGAGGGGGGGGGGGGATGATTGATAATTATAAGCCAATTAAATGAGAATGAGGTTATGAAAATCGTAAAAATTTGATGAAAGCGGTGACGGAAATGTTGACAACATCGGCATATTTTCTGGCAACCACGAGATTATTTGCTATCATCCCAGCATAATATAAAATGTGCTTCCCTTTCACCTAAAACATTAGGCTCTTCAGTGTGCAGTTGGGTTTGAGGACATGATTAGATTGATATCCAGTAGGCTATATAATCGATAAATAGATATAAAATCGTAGTCATGTATTTAACCTTTAACTGTCTTCATGGTGTAATGGTTTGAGTGTTTATGATATGTATGTGGTAACCTAGGTTCGAATTCCGGGTGGATCATATGCTTTCATTAATTTAATTGGGAGGTGTTTGGTGTTGGGAGTGAAATCAATAAATAAGATTATATCGTAGAATTACTAAGGCGACCTAGTTATGTGAGTATATTTATTTTGTTGTTGCTTCTGTTCGAACTCTGTCTCGAGTCTGCCGCCCCCAGCTATAGGGTATATGCCTGAGTATATACATACCTACTAAGGCGGTTTCACATGAGCGATTATTCCGTAAATTTTTGCGGGAAATTGCTGTCTGGTAGATTTAAAATGCAAGTTTCATAGGACTTCTCCCATTTTGAATCGGTAAAATCTATCTGTTTTTACAAATCGGATTTGCATCTTGACTACGTAAAATGTTACTATAACTATTTACTTATTACTTATTGATATGAAGTGCTAACAAGGAAACAGTAAATCGTAAATAAGTAACTAACTTCAATGTGCTAAGTTCCATATAAATTAAAACTACTCAAAACAATCTACCTTTGATCTAGTATCTGATTCCAATGCGAAAAAGGCTTACAGTGGTACCAGAAAACGTTGCTCATTTGAAATGGCAGGGACATGAACTCGTGTGACACAATCTAAGGAGAGAAACTACCAACTAAATTTTATATTTAATATTAACACCTTAAGAGCGGGTGGTGGAGTATATTTCACTATGCCGCTCAGTGGGGGGTTTTTACCATAAATGGGGTTGTTTCCGTGCTCTTTTTTATGCATAAACAAGACCCAGAGCGTAATACAAGTATGTATCCCTGAAAGGACGTAAATTGAGCTTTCCAATGACACCTGAACCATCCTTCTACGATCACTGGTTGTCTTACAACGATCGTGCAACTGAAGGGCAAAATTGGTAAAATACGGTAATTTCTTTATATAATTACGTATGTAGCGAGGGAGTGAGGGTGGATGTAAGTGGAGTGCATCTCAGTTGGTCCACGGCGACCGTGGCGAGCGGTCATGAGGTAACCCATGCTCCTCCCATCACTCGTCTCTCTCTCAGAGCCAATATTGCGCCAAAATTGCACTAGGACTTAAGTCGGGCCCCGCCACATAGTCCAAATTTTTCGATACGGACTTAAGGGGAGGTATTTAGTTTGTGCCCTAGACCTCCATCAAGCTTAAAATTACACCCCCTTGAGTCCCTTTCAAGATAAATTTGTACATTTTTCGGTAGAAAATGTCCCGGCCAAAGGCCGGTTCCTCTTAAATTATAGGCTCGCTATCGCTCGCCAGGATAAAATCGACACCTGAATTGCACGAAAGGTCTTAATATGGGGTGAAAGTTCTTAAAATCGCTAAACTAATCGGGCAAACGTTTTATAATATCAAAAGCAATGGGGCTTAACATGAGGGAGAAAGGTGTCAAGAAAAAAATCCCTCAAGTGGAGATCTCCCCTTAAGTCGGGCCCCGATAGACATTAAAATTATGAAGATATAGTTTGACTAACTTATTATTATGAACATGCAATAAATATAATGTTACTGCGTATTTATTGTAATTAAATCTCAATTGGTATTGCATATAATAGTATAATTTAAATATAGTTTAAATCAAATATGAATTTTTTTTCAGGGCCCCTTCTCCCTCATTCTTAGTCCCATTATTTTAAATATTTTAATAGTTTGGCGTTTTATGTATAATTTAAAATCCTGTATGTAAAATTAAGGTCAATATGCAGGACGCGCGGACAATATAGGTAAAACAATTATAATATTAGTTTGAGGTTCCCATCATCATAATTATGTTTCATTGCTATATAACTTTAATCCTTGGGGAACAAACAAAAATCTTGTGATTTGAAAAAAAAATCTTGGGATTTTTGTTTTGTCATTAACCTAACCAAAAAACCTAACCTAACCAAACCTAAATGTATTTGGGGGCTATTAGGTTAGCTTAGGTTAGGTTTTTTGGTTAGGTTAAAGACCAACAAAAATAATCCCAAGAAAAATAAGAAAAATCCCAAGAAAAATAAGAAAAATCCCAAGAAATTTTTGTTTTTCCCCCAAGGATAAAAATTATATAGAAATGACGCATAATATGATGATAGGAACCCCAAACTAATATTATAAATTTGTTACCTATATTGTCGCGCATCCATTATATCATGGTTAATTGAATATTCCCATTCGAGCGCTTAGTTATCACAGGTTATATACAATTTAAGGGGGTAGTGTTTTTTTTTTCTTTTTTTCTATTTACTTATTAATTCATTCATGTTTTAGTTTCCTTGCTAGACCTTCATGAAGATAAAAGAACAAAAGTAAAATACAAACAATTCTAGCCCCCCCCCCCCCCCCCCTTCAAGGTAAGGGGCCGGTTCCTCCTAAAATTACAGGCTCGCTATCGCTCGCAAGGAAATAATAGACTTCTAACTGGCACAAAAGGTCTTAAAATTGAAAACAGAATGGGGCAAAAGAAAAAGGTCTTTAAATCGCTAAACTAATGGGGCGAACGTTTACACAATTGGAAACTAGTGGTACTCAACACAAGGGAGAATGGGGCCAGAACAACCAACCAACCCCGTAACATTCAATAACGAATTACGGCCGGCGAGCCCCATATCGTTTACCGAATTTATCCATTTTTAGCCAATTAGTTGATATGTTAAAATTAGAGGATTGGGGTCACACGCAGAGGAACGAGATTGAAAATATCTCTCTCTCGCTCTCACTCATATATATATGCCTTCTACTTAGATAATTGCTTTAGAATTAAGACCAGATCAAGTTTAAGTATTAGAATTGTAAGGAGTATGGCCTTCGTGTCTCTCTCTCTCTCTCTCTCTCTCTCTCTCTCTCTCTCTCTCTCTCTCTCTCTCTCTGCAGCGTGCCAGATATTTTAATTTCCTCATCCCCGATCTAGTTCATCACTTTTATTTAATCGCTCGTAGTGCGAATGAATGCGAGGATTCAGGCAATTTTGTATGTGGATTTTAAGTTATGGCTTTGGAACTGTGAACGCGATCCTGTTGGCATTATCAGATTGCAATTTAAACAGTCTGGGGTTTTTTTCCTGGGTGACCTAGATGTGTGTGAATTTGTGTTTTGTTTTTGTTTTTTGATATGTTGTGTTGTCCTTGTTCGGGCTCTGGCTCGAGTCGGCCACCTTAAAAAAAAAAAAAAAAAAAAAAAAAAAAAAATCTAGGTCGCCCAGGAGAAAAAAAAATCGACTTTTAAAACTGCAATATGATAATGCCAACTGGATCGCGCTCAGTTCCATAAGCCATAATTCTGTCACCCAAGCCATCGAATCCAGATGTCACCAATGTGAACATAAGGGTTAAGGGGGGATGGGCCGTTTTTCTGGTCCCCCTTCTTCCTCGTGTTTCACCCCATTTATTTTCAGATTTTATGACGTTCGGCTCAATAGTTTGTCGATTTAAAACCTTTTGCCCCATTTCTTTGTCAATATTAAGACCTTTCGTGCTCTTTAAGAGTCAATTTTTTTGCTGGCGAACGTTAGTGAGCCTGGTATTTTGGAAGAACCAACCTTCAGCCGGGACATTTTTCTACCGAAAAATGTAAAAAAACAAAAATCTAGAAGGGGGATCTAATGGATGTTTTTTTAAGCTTGATTGAGGTCTAGGGAGGAAACTAATAACATACTAAAAAGATACATGAATTACTAAATATATACGCCCTCCTCCCCTTAACCCCTTCAGTACGAGAACTCCTTTTTGCCCTTTATTCTGGTTAAATTTAGACGATTTTATCCAGTATAAGAAGGATTTCTGCTATTCAGAGGATTTACTGAGATCATATTTACCCCTTTGAGCCCTACAGGTATGGTTTAAGCCAAAGAAAACCGTCTAATGGCAACCAGATTCTGATGAAAATTGACAACGAAAAAGTAAGTGAAAAGGGCAAGTCACCGAAAATATTAAGATACTAGCAGGGGTACCCGGCGTTGCCCGGGTAATCACCATAATCACCATCACTACTACCACCACTACACTACTACTACCATAATCACCATAATCAATACTACCATAATCACCGGCCTCGACCTCCCTGTGCCTCATTAAACGGCGACCTCGATTTCGGCCGCTAAATGACCTCCGATTTTGGATCTGACTTAATGGGTACCCCCATTTTGGGGGGCTGCGAACAACTTTCGTTCCATACACCTTTTCGATCGGAGGCCTCCTTCTGCCCCAAACGGCCCTTTTTCCGATTTCGCGCCCATTTTCTCCGTCCCTTTCACCCTGGGGACCCCTCTATGACCTGACCCAGGTCAATTGACACCCACATGCAAAGTTTCAGCTCCCCAGGTCCAAAGCTGTGGCCGCCTATAAAGAACAGACAGACAGACAACCGTAAATATTATATAGATACTCTCAGGGAAGTGCCGTTAATAAGGCGCTCTAGTTTCCGAACTGCAACTGAACTGAACTGAACTGGATCTATTTGAGAGTATCTTTGTAGAGGACGGACAGGCCAAAATATACGACATATATTTTCTTCTGATTTATTTGAGTGATGATGTAGAACAGTGAAAGGTGATCGGCGAACCGTCTTCTTATTTTGATAAAGCTTTTATTTTGTTTTCTATTTTTCTATAAGCTTAGAATTATTTACTAGGCTACAGTTAATACTTCTACAACTTACATAGTTGAAAAACAAATACATATATTTCTAAAATTTGACATACACTAACTTGAGATTTACTTACACAATGAATACGCAGTAACATTAAACATATATAATTTTCAGTAGCATCATTATCGTAATTAATTATGCCTAAAATTGTAATTGTAATACAATTAGCTTGAATAATCTATCTATCTATCAATCTATATGAATTGGGCCTGATCCTATAGATAGATATAGATTATTTTAGTTAATTGTATTAAAAAGAAAATGTTACGGTATAGTTAATAATGATAATAGTCAATAAATAGTTGAGGGCTAATCCAAATCCAATGAGTATTTATGCATGTATTCACGTTCACCATGGCGAGGGTTTCATAATTGTAAAAGGTTAACCCATTATGGACCAGCGACGTCCTATTCTGGCAACTATTAGACAATTTTATTCAGCTTAGGAATGATCTCGAGCAATAATAAGGCTTCCAACTATCTCAACCAACCCTTTTAACTACCACAGATCCTTCCAAAGCTGTATAATATCATCTAAATAAAGCTAGAATAAAATATTACACACGTCGCTGGTACTCAACGGGTTAAGGGGAGATGGTTCACTTTTTGGGCGATTTTTGCATGTATTCATTATTTTTCTAGTTTCCTCCCTAGACCTCCATCAAATTAAAAAAAAACATCCATTAGATCCCTTTTCTAAATTAATTTGTACATTTTTCGGTAGAAAAATATCCCGGCCGAAGGCCGGTTCTTCCAACATTACGAGCTCACTCTCGTTCGCCAGGGAATAAAATCGACACCTACTGTAAGTAGCACTGAAGGTCTAAATATTGACGAAGAAATGAGGCGAAAGGTCTTAAAATCGACTAACTAATGGGGCAAGCATCTTAACATCTGACAACTAATGGGGCTAAACATGAGGGAAACAGTGGTCCAGAAAACCGGCCCATCCCCCCCTTTAAGGAAGAGAGATAAGTTTAGTAACTCAGCGACTCCAGATAATTTACTTGGTTCCATGTCATCTCAACCAGTAGACCATTTCAACCAGTAGCTCTCAACCAGTGCCAAATCAAACAAGACCAACCAAACCAGTGCGAAACTATAGTACTAACCTAACCTAACCGTATTGGTTGATTGGTACTGGTTGAGAGCTACTGGTTGAAATGGTCTACTGGTTAAGTTGACCGGTCACCAATTTACATTTATACTGTGAAGAGAGATTTACTGTGCTTATGTTCTGGGTGTGGTGTCCCGAGTTCGAATCCCGTGAGGACCACATGTTTTTATTAGTTTATTCAAGTAAATTGTGGTTTGTAATTGATGATTAAGAACGGGGTGTTACTTATTATTAGCCAATATAGAGATAAAAAAGGTGTCATCATACGGAAAGATTCAGTGCAGCGTGCAACATACTGTATATGTATCCATTATATAGGAGAATGTTTATCGAACCCAAACGAAATAATACAAATGTTTCAGACTCTCTCTCTCTCTCTCTCTCTATATATATATATATATATATATATATATATATATAAGTAAAAAAAAAAAAAAAAAAAAATAAGTTAAAAAAAAATAATATAAATACAAAATAATCTCTCTCTCTCTCTCTCTCTCTCTCTCTCTCTCTCTCTCTAATCTGGTTCCTGTCTACAAAGTCGGGTTGAATAGCATATTTACACAATCAAAGGCTGCCAGTTCACGTAGTTATCCTGCCTCTGTTTAGCGTTTAAGGGAATCAGATTACGCGGCTTAGAGGGGGATGGGCGTACAGTATACTGTATATGTGTTCATTTGTATATGTTTATATATATATATGATAGTTTCCTCCCTAGACCTCCATCAAGCTTTAACAAAAAAAAAAAAAAAAAAAAAAAAAAAAAAAATACATTACTATATAGTATATATACAGTACAGTATTTATAAATTTTTCGATAGAACATTTTTCCGGGCAAAGGCCGGTTCCTCTTTAATTACAGGCTCGCTATCGGTCGCCAGGAACAAAATCGACACCTACATGACACAAAAAGTCTTAATATTGACAACAAAATGGGGCGAAAGGTCTTAAAATCGCCAAACTAAAGTTTTAACATATGAATGCCAATGGGGTAAACGTGAAGAAGAAGGAGGATCAGAAAAACGACCCAGCTCTGTTTATCGTTACGGGAATCCGATTTCGCTGCCTAACCCTTTGAGGATATCGAGACGCATTTCTTTTCTATTTTTCTGCCCATTATTAGACGATTGTATTCAGATTAGGAAGGGTATATGGAAGACAGAGGTTTAAGTGAGATAATCTTTACCCTTTAAATTCCCACATATATCATTGTATATCATTGTTTTTCCAGACGACTAAACTGTCAAAATGTGTCATAATCCTCAATGGGTTATATATATATATATATATATATTATATATATATATATGTATATATCTCTTAACCCTGAGAGAGAGAGAGAGAGAGAGAGAGAGAGAGAGAGAATCCAGCAAAAATAGAGAGAAAGCTAGCGAGAGAAACGGAAGACAGAAATTAAGAAAATAAGGTATGTTCAGCCAAGCGCCACTAAAGAGAGAGAGAGAGAGAGAGAGAGAGAGAGAGAGAGAGAGATTAACCCCTTCTGTACCGGCTACGTCTTTTATATCATATTCTAGCTATATTTAGACGATATTAGTCGGTTTACATTGGGCCTCAAGAAAGTAACAGGCTTCGAACTATCTCACTTAACCCTTTTTACTACCATAGATCCTTCCAAAACTGCACAAACTCATCTAAATATAGCTTGAAATAGAATGTAAAAGACGTCGCCGGTACAGAAGGGGTTAAGAGAGTGAGGTTCAGCCAAGCGCTACTAACCAGACTCAGCCCCTCTCTCCCCTCATCCTAATTATTAACCTGGGACACGTGTAATGGACTCATTTATCCAACATTTTTAACAATTAACGTAGTTTCATGGACTTTTTAAATTTGTAGTTGTTTTTGTTACTGCTCTATTTGTTTAGGGGGGAGTTTTTTCGTGTTTCTGAACCAATGGTTAGTAGTGCTCTACGCGCCTTAATTTATCACTTTTATATGGCAGTTTTCATATTTTGTTTTGTATGTGTATGTGAGAGATAAAGGCAAAACTGCCTGTAATAAATGTCACCCACAAAGTTGAATGAGCGGCAGAGCCAAATAAGGACTTTTGTTGTTTTTGTATCGGAAGGACGTGTGGGGTGCTTATTTAGTTTAATGAAATAAGAAAGAGGATGAGGTGTTTGGGAGAGCTAGCTGGATTACTCTATGTAGGTGAGAAACAAACAACAACAACAGTGAGGGAGGCCAGACAAATGAAACAGGGGTTCAAGCATCTCCTTAACACATGCCTATGAGGTGAGGTGTTTGGGAGAGCTAGCTGGATTACTCTATGTAGGTGAGAAACAAAAACAACAACAGTGAGGTAGGCCAGACAAATGAAACAGGGGTTCAAGCATCTCCTTAACACATGCCTATGAGGTGAGGTGTTTGGGAGAGCTAGCTGGATTACTCTATGTAGGTGAGAAACAAACAACAACAACAGTGAGGGAGGCCAGACAAATGAAACAGGGGTTCAAGCATCTCCTTAACACATGCCTATGAGGCGAGGTGTTTGAGAGAGCTAGCTGGATTACTCTATGTAGGTGAGAAACAAAAACAACAACAGTGAGGGAGGCCAGACAAATGAAACAGGGGTTCAAGCATCTCCTTAACACATGCCTATGAGGTGAGGTGTTTGGGAGAGCTAGCTGGATTACTCTATGTAGGTGAGAAACAAACAACAACAACAGTGAGGGAGGCCAGACAAATGAAACAGGGGTTCAAGCATCTCCTTAACACATGCCTATGAGGTGAGGTGTTTGGGAGAGCTAGCTGGATTACTCTATGTAGGTGAGAAAAAAAAACAACAACAGTGAGGGAGGCCAGACAAATGAAACAGGGGTTCAAGCATCTCCTTAACACATGCCTATGAGGTGAGGTGTTTGGGAGAGCTAGCTGGATTACTCTATGTAGGTGAGAAAAAAAAAAAAACAACAGTGAGGGAGGCCAGACAAATGAAACAGGGGTTCAAGCATCTCCTTAACACATGCCTATGAGGTCTTCCCTGCTCGATTGGTGTCTTAATCTCCTCAACTTTTGCTTCTAATAACCCACGTTGTAGATAACTTAAGGGGGAATGGGCCGGTTTTCTGGACTACTTTCTCCCTCATGTTTAGACCCATTAGTTTTCAGATGCTAAGATGTTTGCCCCATTAGTTAGTCGATTTTAAGACCTTTCGCCCTATTTCGTCGTCAATATTTAGACCTTTCGTGCTATTTAGGTGTCAATTTTTTCCTTGGCGAACGATACCGAGCTTGTAATGTTGGAAGAACCGGCCTTCGGTCGGGAAAATTTTCTACCGAAAAATGTACAAATTAATCTAGAAAGGGGATCTAAAGGATGTTTTTTTTTTTAAATTTGATGGAAGTCTAGGGAGGAAACTAGAAAAATAATGAATACATGCAATAATCGGCCAAAAAGTGAACCATCTCACCTTAAGTTAAGGGAAGGTATGTCGTATTTCTAGACTCGCTTCTCCCTCATGCTTAGCCCCATTAGTTTTGAGATTTTAAGACACTTGCTTCATTAGTTTGTCGATGTTAAGACCTTTCGCCCAATTTCTTTGTCAGTATTAAGACCTTTCGTGCCATTTAGGTGTATATTAGTTTTCCTGGCAAGCGATATCGAACCTGTAATTGTGGAGGAAGGCCGTGAATTTTTTATATCGAAAAATGTACAAATTAATCTCGAAGGGGGATCTAATGGATGTTTTTTATAAGTTTGATGGAGGTCTAGGGTGGAAACTGAACAAATTATTAAACTATAAATAAATATGCAAATAAATCCTCTCATCCCCCCTTAATGCACATAGCTTGCTAGATTATACACACATGTTTATCTAGGTTGTCGACGACCTATTGGTTTTGACTGTACGTAATATAACAAATATATAAATGTACGAGGCAGACCCTTTTTTCCCTTAATGCCTATTAGTTTTTTGCAACGGCCTCCGCTTTATATATATATATATATATATATTGAGAATATATCACAAATACACGTGAGCCACTAAATGTTTTTAATCTCTCAGTGGGGATCGAACCTTCGACCATCAGGACGATAGCCGACGCTTTAATAGACTGCCGTGGTGTTATTGATTAAAGCGTCGGCTATCGTCCTGATGGTCGACGGTTCGATCCCCACTGAGAGATTAGAAACATATATATATATATATATATAAAGCGGAGGCCGTTGCAATAAACTAATAGACAATAAGATAAAAAAGGGTCTGCCTCGTATTGGCCAATAGGCCTTCTGCAGGTTTCCATATTTCTTATGTTCTTATGTTCTCCCCGACCAACAGCCGAACCGAACCGTAATGGTAATGAGCAAAATCCATACATACATAACCCGTCTATGGGTGATTTAGAAGTTTTCAAAATCAAAATCAAAATTATGCCTATTGGGCCTACAAAATGGTCTAAATCCAACAATGTATACACTGTTGGAATCGCAACGACGAGACGAATCCATATATAACCTTGAAAACACAAAATTTGAACATGACCTGCCAAGGTACTCGGTTTCGCCAAGTGTTTTCAAAATATATTGTTTGATTCTGGGCGAATGGCTGGTCGAAAATAAAATCTAGGACCATGTATGGAAGCTGTTGGGCAAGATAAATCGAATGGTACCAAGTATAAGTAATTTGGACTCTTAGTTTGGGCTACAGAAGAGTTTTAAAGTTAAAAAAGTGCTCATTTCGGGTGTTTCTTGAGGTCAAATCAAAACGAAATCCTAAAGTAATGATCCGATTTTAATTATGTTTGTGCCATTGGATTCAGCGGGTGAAAGTGTACTAGTGGTAGAAATTTGAGCAAAATCCATACATACATAACCCGTCTCTGTGTGATTTAGAAGGTTTCAAAATCAAAATCAAAATTAGGCCTATTGGGCCTACAAAATGGTATAAATCCAACAATGTATATACCGTTGGAATTGCACGGATTCGTCTCGTCGTTGCGATTCCAACGGTATATACATCGTTGGATTTATACCATTTTGTATAGGTCTAATTTGTTTTGTTTATTTTGAAAACTTCTAAATCACCCATAGACTGGTTATGTATGTATGGATTTTGCTCAAATTGCTACCACAAGTACACTTTCACCCGCTGAACCAATGGCACAAACATAATTCAAATCAGACCATTACTTTAGGATATAGTTTTGATTTGACCTCCAGAAACGCTCGAAATAAGAACTTGTTCAACTTTAAAAGCCTTCTGTAGCCCAAACTAAGAGTCTACATTAATTTTACTTGGTGCCTTCCTCTTGATCCTTGAATAATTGATCTAGTTTTAATAATGGCGCCTAGAGTGTTTTATTTTGTATATACTGTATACATGAAATGTACTTTTAATAATATTATTTAAGGGTAGGTTGTAGGCTTTCTCTTCTAATTATTTTATTTTTTTCATATGCGGATACTATTTAAGTTTTCCAAATTGTCGTTATTCCTTTTAAAGGGGGGTGACCTGCTTTTTTCTCTTCTTTTCTCTCTTTCTGGGTAGTATCCATTTTGCCCCATTTGGCCTACTGTTTTAAGAAGTTTATCCCCATCCAGGTGTCGATTTTTTCCTGGCGAGCAGTAGCGAGCCAGCATATTTGTTTAAAAGGTTTTTGTCTCCGGCGAAGCCAAATTTCTCCATAAAATGCAGGCTCGCTATCGCTCGTCAGGAAGACATCGACACCTGGATAAGGATAAACGTCTTGAAACAGTAGGCTGAATGGGGCCGATTGGATAAAAGCCAGAGAAAGAGAGAAATGGAGAAAACAAACAGGTCACCTCCCTTTACTTAGTATGCCCATCTATTCTGCTTCTCGTTTTCTCTGCTCTGTTGTCTCCCTCCCTCACACCGACCATTCAGATTCAGCTACCTAGTCATCCTTTGAGTTCTGACAGCCACCTTGCTCTGACAGATGGCTTGACTGTCAGACTTATCCGACAGTTAAACAGCTCTCTCTCTCTCTCTCTCCATCAACACCATCAATAACCCAGCTGATCAATACGTTAGCCTATTTAGTACCGGTGACGTCTTTTTCATCTTATTCTAGCCAGATTAAGACGATTTTGTGCACCTTAAGAAGGATCTGTGGTAGTAAAAAGGGTGAGTGCAGTAGTTCGAAGCTTGTTGGACCTTTTTAAACTGAATAAAGGCGTCTATTAGTAGCCAGAATAAAGTTAAAAGGCCGGCGCCGGTACTGAGAGGGTCGCTATGTTATCCTACTATCCACCGTCTGTTGTTGCTTTTGGTTAAAATGCACAATGTTATCGAACTTCTCATATCCCTCCCCTGTTATTCTAGAACACATCACCTGTCCTATTTCATCCCTGTCCGTCTCTCCTGTCCTCCCATCCCGTCCATCTCCCATCTTATCGACATTAAGGATGGAAAGAGGCAGACGTGTACGAAATTCGTACCCTACCTCTAATTATATTAATTATATCCCAAATGAAAAGGAATATGGAAGCCTAAACACACATGAACGAGGCGTCTCTATAATTATGTTCTCCATTTTGCATTGCATATAATAATTTATGTACGTCTTTATATATTAATATTGTTATCAACCCTTTCAATACCGGTGACGTCTTTATATGTATTTCTGTTACACTTAGAACATTTTGCGAAGCTTAGGATGGTTATATGGTAGCTAAAAGCATTAATTGAGATTGTCTGCAGCCTTTTAATTGGTAGACGTTGACATTCGTTAAATGTAAGTGGCTGTATTATACCCAGACGACTGTGACAGGGAATAACAGATCAACAGTGATGGCAAATATACTAGGTAGGATAGGCAATGGGTTAGAACAGACTGGACAAATATAGTTGGGGAGTATAGTAAGATTATGGAGAACGTTAGAGGAAAACAGAAACGGTGGTAAAAAGAAGAACAATATGATCCAAGGCGTAGAACATTGTTATGGTTTTGAAATAATAATAAAATAAAATAAAATAAATACATGATAAATAAATAGAATAATATAAAAATAGGGTAAGAGGAAAAATGGAAATAAATTATCCGGGAACCAGAACAGTTTACTCGTATATTAATTTGTTCTACATCTTAAAAAGGAAAGAAGGATATTACCTATTAATGACTGACTAGACGACGTACCGTAACAAGCTAGGAAGATGGAGGGGATGGTGGTTGATGAACAGATGGATAGAATATGGTCAGAGCAGCTGATGGTCCGGTAGATAGTGGACGGAGAGGACAGGTGGAAGAAGGATAGGGCAAGGGTTTTTAAAGTGGTGTCACGCGAGTTTATTTATTTTATTTGTTTTATTTATTTATTTTTTTGTGGGGGAGGGGGGCAATTTTCTATGAGAAATTTGTAAGGATCATTTTGTACTGTTATCACGAACTAGACTCTACGTACATTTTGCTTTAGTTTTGAATCTACCTAATCACAATGGTTGCTTCTCAAAACGTCCAGAACAAACATTCATGGACATTTCAATCCAATGAAGACGATTTTTTTATTTAAGCTACATTTAGACAATTTATTTAACTTGGAAAGGTCCTGTCAACATTATAAATACATTGATATAGTATTTAACCCTAAGATTATTAGAGTCCTTTCTTAAGCTGAGCAATCTCTTCTGGCAGTAGCATTAATAAAGCAAATACTTATGTAGTCGTCCGATTGAGGAGCTTTTAAAGGCGTCATCACACTAGTTTTTATCTCGATATTGTTTTTAACCCCTTCTCTACCGGCGACGTATTTTTAAATTATATTTTAGCTATATTTAGATGATTTTGTGCAGCTTGAAAAGGATCTGTGTTAGTAAAAAGGGTTAAGTGTGATAGTTCAAAGCCTGTTAATTGCTGTTACCCCTTTTCTAAACTGAATAAAATCGTCTAATAATAGCCAGAATAAAATATAAAAACACGTCGCCGGTACACAAGAGGTTAATGTGCTTTCTGCATTGGTATTTTGGCAAAGGTCTCGGTCTGAAGTTGTCAAACCAGAATGACTGAACAAAATGCCTGGATAATAAGTGATGGATAGGGTACAGGCTCAATATGGCAGCGGGGTAGAGCTTTTACTGGCTAGAAGAAAGGGAGGATTGATGGACAAGGGAGGGAGGGTGGGGGAGGTGGATGGGGCTGGGAGGTAGGATGGGGGGGGGGGGAGAGAGAGCTACATTAAGTGGAGAGGGTGGGGGGGGGGGGGAGGGGAGAGGGGTAGGGGAGAGGTAAGTGGATGCCAGAGGGTAAATAGAAGATACATAACTTTAACCCTTTGCAGATTATGACTCCTTTTGAAAGTTTAAACTGGCTATCATTAGACGATTTTAGACAGTTTAGGGAAGGATCTATGGGAATGATAAGGGAAAAGCCTATCTCACTTAACCCATTCCTAGTCTGAATATTATCGTCTAATTATAGCCAGAAAACAGAAAGTAAATGCGCAATCGGATCTTGAAAGGGTTAGGAATCCGATTTTTTTTTTTTTTTTTTTTTTTTTCCTATATTCCAACTTACTCCCTCTCGGGCATAGGCTGAGAGCCTGAACATTCACCCCTGTACAATCAACAGTGAAGTGAAGTTGTTGTTGTTGTTGTTGTTGTTCCCCAAGCTGCCTGGCCGAACAGCCCCAAGGCCCCGAGCAAGGCCAAGGCCATAACCGAGCGCCCCCACAGAACCCTCCCCACCGACCACAATAAATCCTGGGTGACCGAAGCCACTCCATGGCGGGGAGCTGAGGAGGGTGCGGAAATGCCCGGGAAACCAAAGCCCCACCCAGGGCCCTGTGTCCCTCAGCAATTATGAAGAGAAAGTTGAGGGGCAAGGGAAAAATGTGACGCTTTGGCTTCCAATCTTGGTAGATTGGGAGGTCAATCCACGTTAGAGACGCCGTCACTTGAGATCTAGAAAATATATAAGTAAAAGGAACAGTCAGAGTAAGCTATGGGTATGGCAGAGATTGCTCAGTTCTCACTCTGATAGACCAGCCCATCACCACATGACTAGAACCCAATCCTCTCAGCATCAGCTAGGAAAGGCCCTAGAAAGCCGCCTTTGGCGGGGGTGAAGTGAAGTTGTTTATATAACTATGATTACTAGATTGAAAAATATATAAGGACCCTATAATTTAGGATGATTGATCGTGTGGTGCTGGTTGTGTTAACCGATTTGCATTGGCAGCTTTAGTCCCAGTTTATTTACATTAGACACTAATGAACATGCATCAACACGATAATCAATATTTTTCTAAACACATGGTATAGTTAATTAGTAGAAGGAACGTTTAAGGAGATTCTGTCCAAGTTAACTACTAAACATGTATTTGTAAATACATTAAAATCTAAGTGCAATAGTTAGAAGATTGAATTAAAGGGTCTGGAGTTCTCAAAAAAGGGCTCCAGTCCTGACGCTATTCTTGATTTACAGTGTGCTGGCTTAATAATCCAGAAGGGTTGATAGCCTTTGAAGTTCTATTTGAACTAAATTGAATGATTGAACAACTGTAAACCTCCTGCCCCTTTTCTGGCCCCAGCTATGTTGGAGGTGAAAGGGAACTTCAGTGATTTACTGCTTCAAGTTTAGTCGTTGAGTATATACAAGTTTAACTATTGTACACTCGGATGCCATAGTCTCTACCCCTTTAACTCACTCATCACAATTCGTGGAATCCGTGTGCTTTTCTTTATGCAATTATAACTATTTGGATTCATTTTTTAACAGCACTAGCTTTTCAATATATAGTATTTCTAGTTTTGTAGTTGATATATAGATAATTATATTCATAAATTCGCTTCAAGAGATATGTATTTACTCAGGCACGTACATTATTGCTGGGGGTGGCTGACACGAGACAGAGCCCAAACAGAAGCGACATTTATAGTTCCTATTCTCAGGGTCCGTGACCATTTTCGCGTTCCCTCGCCCGTTTCTCTGCCTAGTCAAGTAGAAGAATAAATTACAGCGATATACTTCCATTATTAGAAATAGGTGAAGTACCGGTACACGACTATTTGTGAGTGGGCTAGAGACTATAATGGCATCCGAGCGCACATTGGTTTATCTGTTCCCCACTCCACCCTACCACCTCAGGAACCCCTCACACCATCACCATAAGTCACCTGCTAGACTAACCATTGCTCTCTCTCTCTCTCTCTCTCTCATATACATTTATATGTAGGCCTATGTATTTATATTTTTAACTGTGTGTTTTAAATAATTATATATTTTTTACCTTATATGTATTATGTAGAGAAGAACCACAAACTGGAAATATAATAATTTGCATTTGCATTTGACTTTGAATTCTCTCATAAGTCACTCTACTAGTAAATCCTCGTTCCCAACACCTCTTTTGGGTGTAGAAAGGTATGCACGGAGAGAGAGAGAGAGAGAGAGAGAGAGAGAGAGAGAGAGAGAGAGAGAGAGAGAGAGAGAGAGAGAGAGAGAGAGCATTAATCCCTGCGCCCTTTATACACAGCATGTAGTCAGAGGCTGACAGACAGTATTACCAGTACAGTAGTGGATGGGGTGCTACAGGTCGGAGAGAAGGTCAGGTTTTAAGCTACAATACAATTAAAGGGAGTAGAGTTACTCAGGTTCTGTCAGTTCTTCACAACTTCAACTTATGTAAATAAGAACAAATTGTATTTCATCAAAATTAGTTAGTTAGTTAAAATAGGTCTTAAGAGGCTGGCTTAGTAAACTAGAATGGTTGATAACCACTGAAGTCCTATTTTAACAATGGTAAGAACAACAGTAGTAGTAGTAATAGTAGTAGTAGTAGTAGTAGTAGTAGTAGTAGTAGTAGTAGCAGTAGTAGTAGTAGTAGCATAGTAATAACAGAACAAAACTAATTAAAGCCAATGAGAATATATCACAATACATTCGCCTCACTGCAAATCATTCCTTTGCTTGTGTGTGGCCCTGAAACTCCCTTCTTAATTAACACCCCACAGAGTTTTATAATTACGATCACCACAACTTTAATTAATATTATTATGTCCGGTTCAACCCAGTCATATCAGTGTCACAAGTCGTTTACCCCTTCAGTACCGGTGACGTCCTTTTCAATATCCTGGTCACAATTAGACGATTGTATTTAGGTTAGGAAGGACATCTACCAATTTAAAGGTTAAAGACTGTACTCGTTAATATTTATGGCTACAACAAATTCTTCCTAAGCTAAATATATTGGCCTCATAGTTGTTAGAATATGATGAAAAGACGTCACCGGTACTAAATGGGTTAACGATTACCCCTTCTGTAACGGCGATGTCTTATTATTTTTACTCTTGCTATATTTAGACGATTTTGTGCGGTTTAACAAGGATCTTTGGTAGTAAAAAGGGTTAAGTGAGATAGTTCGAAGCCTGTAAATTGCTGGAGGCTCTTTTTAAACTGATTAACATCGCTTAATAGTAGCCTGAATATAATTATGAGGACGGCATCGGTACTGAACGGGTTAATCTTTTCAAGATCCGATTACGCATTTCTGTTCTGTTTTCAGGCTATTATTTGCCGATTGTCTTCATGAAGGAATATGATATCTGAATATGTATATGAAAGTCAGAGGGTTAATGGAGATGGTCTTTACCCTTTCAATTCCCACAGATCCTCCTTAAAGTGTATATAATCGTTTCATGATAGCCAGATGAAACTGTCAAAATGCGTCATTATCTTCAAAGTGCTTCAAAGGGTTAATTATTCTAGCTAACGCCACCTGTATTGATGATAATACAGTTATTCGTAGTTATTCAAGGTGACTCCAATTAAAATTAAATTAGATATAAAACAATGGAAAGTAAAGTATAGGAAATTAAAGCCCAATCATTTCCAAAAGTATAGCTCATGGTTCTTAAGCTAAATATTATAATTTATTGTTAGACAGAAGAACATAGTTATTTACTTAATTTGTTATTTAATTTTGAATATTTATTATTTTCATATGTATTTCTGAGTTTGCTTCCTACACCTCTATCATGCTTACAAAACACTCCCAAGACCACCCTTCGAGATATATGGACCAGTCAAAGGCCGGTTCCTACTAAATTACATTTGTTCGCTCGCTAGGAAAAACAACGACACCTATAGAAGGCACGAAATGCCTTAATGTTGACAAAGAACGTGGGTAAAATAGATTTGATTCGCCAAACGAATGGGGGCGAACGTCTTAAAATTTCATAACTAATAGGGCTAAACCTGAGGGAGAAGGGGGTCCACAATAACCAAATACCTCCCATATGTAGACTGAGGTGTGACATGCCCCTTTTAAAAGTACGCATACTAAATGGTAGACTCCCTATTGACGCATCTGTTAGATAATGGGGGTATCTCAATTCGGATCCTGAAACCTCTGAAATGCAGTTGTATAATTATTGTGTCACATTGAATCTAATACTCCATTCTAGTTGCCAAAGACCAGTGCAAAATAGTTTGAACAAATTGCCAAAACAAAGTTGCGAATTAAAAGTTGACGGTAAAAGCTGACGTGTGACACCCTTTAACCTGTCAATGTTTACATTTCGAGATTGACTGACCAACAGTCTGTATAATTATGTGCCTAGAAATATTCCTGAGATTTACGAGACAATAAATTTTCTCTGATGTATTATGGAAGAGGTTTTGATTGACGGAGATAAATGTTACTTCAACTTGTGTGGTGTGTGTGTGTGTGTGTGTGTGTGTGTGTGTGTGTGTGTGTGTGTGTGTGTGTGTGTGTGTGTGTGTGTGTGTGTGTATGAAAGCAAGCCAGGAAGAGAGGGAGAGTGAGAGGGCCAAAACAGATTGCCTTGTCTACCTCCTGACTTATGGTGATACAAGGAGGGTTGGTGGCTGTGAAGGAAGGGAGAGAGAGAGAGAGAGAGAGAGAGAGAGAGAGAGAGAGAGAGAGAGAGAGAGAGAGAGAGAGAGAGAGAGAGAGAGAGAGAGAGAGAGAGAGAGAGAGAGATATGAAGACCAACATAGTAGTAAAGAGAAAGGATGGGTAGCAACGAAAATATTCTAAACACGAATTAGTATTAACTACAGAAATAATAGTTAGAAAGGCATAAGCAATATCACAAGAACAGACCAACACAAAGCACACAAAGCTATCAAAGAACGGTAGACAGATAACCAGATGGAGGGATCAAATCCAAAATTTGTCAAAGTAGGATGGAACAGGCAACCACATGACTAACTATAGTAGAACAATTTCGGAGAGGCCTTTGTTAACCCTTTGAGGAGAATGAGGTACACTGAATCGACATCTTCATTTATAGAATCTGGTTCTGGTGGTTTTAGAAACCTTTAGCTTAGTTACTTCAATATCTGCAGTTGTCTTTGAGCAAGCTTTTGCCAGAAAACGGATTTTGGAGAGGTAAATATTATGAGATTAGGAAAATTCTATTTCCGAATACTTAATGACAACCCCTAGTGTATGCAAAGGTTAAACAATGAACTAACTCTCATAGCCAGTGTGGCTAAGCCTGCCGCACTTGACTCATGCATGGAGGTGGCGCCCCCGGGTTCGCTTCCGGCTGTAGCACCTAAGGTTTATTGGCATGGCTTTCTATACCCTTAGCTACATCGGCATACATTAGAGGTGCGGTAGACCACAGTCACGTGTAGCCTACACATGAACTGTATATGCAGGTTGCAGACTACATTCACATCCACTGCCACTCTGACGGTACAGTCAAATTCTACATGCGCTTCCTACAATACAAACAACCTTACCGAGCCTGACTATGCCACTGTGATGAGGTACCGAAGCTGTCATCGCCCCCTTGAGGATAGGCCGATCCTGCAGTGGATCATATAATGCTGATGATGATGACGATGGCGATGAATTAATTCAGGCTGATGATGATGAGGAGGAGGAGGAGAAAACGAAGGAACAAGCTGTGAAATGCAAGGATCTTTTACACTAGAATGTCCGTAAAGGTTGACAAGGCCAAGTATAATAACTCACATTAATTACTCTACCGACAGCAGCAGTGACAACCAACTCCTCCCTCTGATATATGGTCAAATAATTGGTGTTAACTGCTGCCAGACAACTTGTAGAATCGGGCTCCAAAGCCGGTTAGTAATGTCTACCTTTACATTTTCGAAGTAATTCCAGATTGAACCGAATATTCGTATACATGTTTTAGTATTGGATATTTCGTTAAATTAGCACATGAAAAAACCCAAAGAGGTAGAATTAGTTACCGCGAGTGTAAGAGAGAACGAACGAAATTCTACCAACAGACAACCTAGCATAGCTAATCTAGTTAACCCTCTGAAGATTATGACGCATTTTGACAGTTTACTCTGGCTATCATTGGACGATATTATACAATTTACAAAAAGGTCTGAGAGAATTATAAGGATATAGACCAATCTCATTTTACCCTCTGACTTCCGTATACCCTTCACAATCTGAAAAAAATCGTCTAATAATAGCCAGAAAACATAAAATAAATGCGTCATCGTATCATCTAAGGGTTAAGAGATGAATAAGGGTGAAAGTAACCTACTGTATTTTTCGGTCGTTAGGTAATCGAGCTCCTAGAAAAATAGAAAGGTAAAAGAGGAGCAGAGCGATATACTTACAATAAAAGTTAGTTATTTAGTTAAAACAGGTCTTTGAAGGCTATCAACCCTTCTGGATTATTAAACCAGCACACTGTAAGTCAAGAATAACGTCAGGACTGGAACCCCTTTTCGAGAACTCCAGTCCCTTCTTCTAAAGGTTGAGAGATGAATAAGACTGAAGATAGCCTACTGAACACGTAATTCGACAGGCAATCCAATTAATAGAAACATGGAAAACTAAAGAGGAACAAAACGAAATACCAACGACAGAAATCTTGGAGACAAAATGTAAACAAATCCTGGATCAAGTGTAGAGCCTACCGGATGAAGTAACTGTGTCTGGATAATACCGTATAATAATGTTATTATATGATACTTACACCTGTCTCTGATGTTACCGATCCTTGTGTACAACTAGGCCTACCAACACATCCAGCGGTTATAGAGCTATGTTTTATATATTCAGTTTTAGATATTTAGTGTACAATTATAACAAGCACTATAACATCTGAGGTGAAGCCATTGCTTTCGGGGGCTGATGAGTGATTGTTGCTTCTGAATGCTATGTGTTTGCTTTTTGTGGGCGATCTGTTATGTGTTCTTCTCCTGTCACCTCTTTTTCTTTTCTCGTGTCTCTTGCTGATCCTCCCTACCTCTTTTGGGAGCAAGAGGTGCCTATAACAGCCTTGACCTACTCTTTGGATAGTTAAGATCTGTGTTTTGAGCTTTCCACGTATATTCTTAAAAATTAATATAGCCTACTTCCTAATTACAAACACAAATTATGTAAGATATTTGTGTCCTCAATGGTACTCTCATAAGTACTGTGGCGTAAAATGTAACAAATCATCTTAATAGACAGACAAAGTAACCAGTTTGGGGACTCGGAACGCATTGCTCTCTCTCTCTCTAACACATACTCTCTCTCTCTCAACAAAATTAATATTAAACAAAATTATTTCTTTTAATGGGTTGGAAAATTAATGCAGGAATTTACACTTCAGGCATATGGTCAGCAAATAAAACGGATGCATGGTAAATACAAAATAGGAATATTTTTTTACTAATAGAATAGAGAATGAAAATATTGTGTAAGGATTTGCAAGAGGATGAAATATTGAGTGGATAGCCACAGCATAGAGACAAGGGTGGGGCTGGTTTAATACAATAATAATATGCCCCGAACAGAAGATATCTTAATTATTTCTAACTCTTGACTTCGACAGAGTTTTTGTATTACTGTAGCCTATATATTCTAGTTAGTAAGTTAAAATAAGACTTCAGAGGCTATCAACCCTATTGGATTATTAAGCCAGCACACTGTATGTCAAGAATTTGGTGGTGGTGGTGGTGGTGGTTGGAGTGTGTGTGTGGGGGGGGGGGGGGGCTTACGAGTAGAGAAGGTAATAGACCACTTTGATGGAGCTAATAACTACTGGTGTTAATAGTTATTTCCTCAACGTCAGTACCAGCAACAACAGGTGTAATTATCACAATGGTAAGAGCAACTGGAGGTGTTTTGGAAAGGCAGGTAAACACGAACACCAAGAAATATGACACAAATAGTTCAAGATATATATACACTGCAGTTCAGTTGCCCCGTGTATATTTGAGGTATTTGCTTGGCTGAATTCAAGGGACTGGAGTTCTTGAAAAGATGCTCTAGTCCTGAAAATGTTCTTAACTTACAGTGTGCTGGCTTAATAATCCAGAAGGGTTGATAGCCTCTGAAGTCCTATTTTAACTAACTAACTATGACGCAGATAGTTCAGGAAATGTATACACTGTAGTTCATTCACTTCTTGGCTATTTGGGGTACTTCCTAAGCTCAACATAATAATTTAATGTTAGCCAGAATATAACGCATCAAAATTGCCATCATACGTAAGGAGATAATTATTAGACACATTTTGATCTAATATTATAATATACTCATCTAATGCTAGCCACAATATTATTAAGGTATATTAATGTAGTCATAATGAAAGGTTCAGCTAATCAACACATTAGAGGTAATTACCTATGATGATAGCATAATTAAGCAGTTGCTAATTATGACTGGAAACATTATGAACATTCAAGTAGATAATAAATAATATAGTGCGAACATATTTAGTTCATTCATTTATTTCATTCATTAAGAGATATTGCTGGACAGTAGTAGCCACTCCCTCTAAAATTGTATATATATATATATATATAGTTATGAGTACTTCAGCAGTAGATTTTGGGCACTTAAACCTCCATATCAAAAGGAAAAGAATTGACAGGGCGCCAGGCAACATCTTTATTTTTCAAATTTTCGGCTAACCTTAAGCCATCATCAGGAACAACATTCCCTAAAAATAAGTAATATACTATTAGAACAACGCAATTTGTAAAAAATAGGGTAATGATTATCGAATCTATAAAAGGTTAAACTTACTAAATATAAACAATCCTATATTAATGTCTCACTATATATAAAATTAAATTTTTTAATTTTATATATAGTGAGACATTAATATAGGATTGTTTATATTTAGTAAGTTTAACCTTTTATAGATTCGATAATCATTACCCTATTTTTTACAAATTGCGTTGTTCTAATAGTATATTACTTATTTTTAGGGAATGTTGTTCCTGATGATGGCTTAAGGTTAGCCGAAAATTTGAAAAATAAAGATGTTGCCTGGCGCCCTGTCAATTCTTTTCCTTTATATATATATATATATATATATATATATGTGTGTTGGAAACGAGGCAATGCAAAAACTGGTGCAAACACCCTAAATGAAAGTGGTAATCTGTTAAGCCAGGAGGCAGTACATTATTGTAGCCGAGATAGACTGGCTGGAAACCTATCGGTAAACAGAGACTGGACAATGGTTTAACCCTTTCAAGATATGATGACGCATTTCGTTTCTGTTTTCTGGCTATTATTAGGCGATTTCATTCAGTTTAGGAAGGGTATATGGAAGTCCGAGTGTTAATAATATTGAGGTTGTCTTTTCCATTTTAATTAGCACAGATCCTTTCTAAACTGTATATGAGTAAACTATCAAAAATGCGTCATAATCCTCTAATAATTTACATGTTGCAATGTTCGCATTGTAATCCATTATTTACAGTGAATAATTTGTGGGACAGTATTCATAGCTAGACAGATTTAGTAGTTGATGCCGATGCTAAATAGTATGGTTTATATTTCCAAGTTTAAACATAGACAATTTGCGAATCTGCTGTGTTTTAATGATATAAATATATCCCATTGTATTGACTCGACTTGAAATAACATGTATCCCTTTTAGTCATCGAAACATTTCTTATTAATTAGTTAATCAATGAGTAATCGAAATGCAATTTTCATTGTTTACTTTTGCATAATGAAGCAATTGTGAGAATATTGTTTTTTGAGTATCTTTACATTATAAAATGACTCGCGTCCAACTCTCCTTTTGCAAGTTTTGTACACATTTATGATATTACAGTTTCATTCTGATATGTGTACTACGTCCTTGGATCTTCAAAAATGGCATCAAAGTACATAGTTGTTCAATGTTTGAATACTAAAGACTGCGTGCACTGCATTCACTGGACTTCATCTTTCTTGAAAAAGTGTTTCAATATTGTAAACACAAACTGCGATTGTATTCAGCTCTGGTAGAATATTTCGGATGCAACGCTCAGTTAAACGAAATGGTGAACAGTTGTCCGTTTATCTGTTAGTTAAAGTAGGACTCCAGTCCTTTCGTTTATATGTTAGTTAGTTAAAATAGGACTTCAGAAGCTATTAACCCTAGTGGATTATTAAGCCAGCACACTGGAAGTCAAGAATAACGTCAGGACTGGAGCGCCTTTTCGAGAACTCCATTCCCAAACCCGTTTATCTGACTACTGGAAGATGTGTAGGCCTACAACCGATTTACTGCAGCGAAACAGAGTAGACAGTTAGCCAATCAGTTGGTAGTGGAAGCTGTTAGGGGCCAGACCCGAGTAATATAGGAGTAGAGTTTGCGAGGAATATATTTGTAGGGCGAAAATAGCATCGTTTTAACTATACCTCCCACGTTCCTCTTGTATTTTGTCACTTCTTGGCCTTATTCAAAGTGTTTAAATATACTCTTATTTGTGTGTGTGTGTGTGTGTGTGTGTGTGTGTGTGTGTGTGTGTGTGTGTGTGTGTGTGTGTGTGTTGTAATATTAGGGCAAATTCTATATTACCTTAACTAGTAAACCAATTTAACTAGTACCCAAACACTGCTATCTCAACCAATGCTAACCTAAATTCCTGACATAACACAAATATACCTAATTTATCCTAAGAATATATTCGCCAATTTTACACTGAGTGCAATGGTCCACCTGTTGATTGCTTGGAGAATACGTGAGTAGTTGTTTATTTACTTCTATGCTCGAGGTTGTGTACAGTCACACATACAAATTCGTGGACACCCTATGTTTTTCTTCATGCAATTATAACTATCTGGAATTATTTTGAGATTGAACTTACTTTTTCAATAAATCTGATATATTGTTTTGTAGTTGATGTCAAAACAAATTGTATTAATATTTCTGTTTGGGCTAGAGACTATGGCATCCGAGTGTACATTCCATTACATTATTAGAGCAGGGATGACAGCTACCAAATCAGTCGGTAGTGGAGGCTGTTAAGCTCGGTTCACACATGCACGAATTAACGTCCCGTTCGTCCCCGACCCTTAATTCGCCGTGCCTGGGCGGCGTCCTTTTTATGCATGCATAAAATGGTCCGTATGGGTCGGGGCAACTGCCAGAAAAATTGTCATGTCAGGGACACCCAGGGGACACACACGGGAGCAATCGTCGTCTAGGCGCAGCCTGGCGGCGTCTAGATGACGAATATAACGGGATGAGAACGGCGGCAAAAAACCGTTGGAAGGGATGGAACGTTGGAACGGAACATGGAGCCTCCAGATTGATGCCGTCCTGCCTATTTTCTTGGTCGGGGACGGACGGGACGTTAATTCGTGCATGTGTGAACCGAGCTTCAGGGTTTAAGCGAGAGTTATAGTGGAGAGGAGTTTGGGGAGTTATAGATAGGGAGGGATATAAAGGTACGTAAATAGAAGGAAGCATGCTTACATTATTGACATGTTTGTGGACATACAATAATGCAAGTAATGGTCACTCTTCTGTAATTCTAAAATGGCTTACTTAAGAAAGGGAAATAAATAAATAAATACATAGATAAATAAATCCATGAGTGCTCCTAGTTTCTTCTACACATGTGTTTATTATTCGCGAGTGGTTTTGTTGAAATGACGAAGTTAGTGTACTTTGTGAAATTGCAGATAATGCGTGAAATCATGGACTAGAGTCACTAGACCATTTAATCTAGTAAATATTTATGAGAACCAACTAAACTAGTGCCACATAAAGATCTCACCTAACCTTACTAACCTATCACAAGTTTATAGGTGAATTGGGATTGGTTGAAATGGCCTACTGGTTGATATGTCTGGTGAATTAGTAAACAGTTGACCGGTTATCTGTATGCTAGTCTCTCTCTCTCTCTCTCTCTCTCTCTCTCTCTCTCTCTCTCTCTCTCTCTCTCTCTCTCTCTCTCTCTCTCTCAGTATATCATTTCACTCCGCCTTTACCATTTGTTTCCTGTTAATATTATCCAATCTCAACATCTTCCTTCCCCCTCACATATCCTTCCATCTCTCTCTCTCTTCGTCCACCACTACCGCCTAAGTCTCACTAAAAGCTTTCCCGACTATAAGGAACAGAAAAAAAAACTTAGATGGGAACCGCACAAATATTTTCCTTCTACCCACTTACCCCCGCCACACTATCAACAAATATGTGTAAAGTCCCCGACACCTGTAGTTACACGGAATGGCCGAACTGCTTCAAATGAGACCAACGTTATAAAACATTCCAGAAAGTTTCCAAATATACATTTAGTTTGATCTAACTGACGGAAATTGTGTGTAGCATATCATTGATAACAAATGTTGATTAAAACTTTCAAGAAATATGAATTGTTCCATGAGTAATAGTCACTAAGGCCTATACAAACATTGTGAACCCCTTACGTTTTTCTGTATGCAAGTATAACTATCTGAATTATATTTTGCGGTGGAACTTGCTTTTCAATAAATAGTATATATGATTTCGTTATTTATGTATGCATTCATAATTTAGTTTCTAGAGATACACTTCCATAATTAAAAGTAGGTGAGGTCCATGAACTTTTATGAGTGACTGTACGTCATACTTACCAAGTTTAGTTTCATACATAATATATAAGTAACCAGACGATTATTATTATTATTATTACATAAAGACATGAATAAGAGAAGAAATCATTTGAGTGACTGCAGTAATACTACTTTATGGGACAAACTAATCAGGTGCAGCAACTCTCCCTACTACCTTATACTTCCACAGGGATCTATTAGTCACACTGCCTGGCTCCAGTTACCCTTCAACCACCACCCTGTTTGTGACCCGGCCTCCCTGGGGTAAACACTAGTTCAACACCAGATAACCTCCATATGAATATAAAGATAGAACACCTTTTCATCAATTGGTGGATTATGAAGACTAAATAACTTATAACATACTGCATTTGTTTCATGATAACGAATGAAAAAAGGAACGCAGTATGAAGATCTTAGTGTTAATATAGATATATAATAATATTCAACATATGTTGATGGTTGTCCTGTCTGTACAAATAATCTGTCTGCTGTCTACTGCTGGTCTGTCTCGAGTCGGCTACCCCCAGCAAAAAAAAAAAAAAAAAAAAAAAACTTGGGTTAGTGCCTGGGTATATAGATAGATAGACTGTGCGACTGACTGCGTTTGTAAATTAATAACTATATTTGATCCCCCCTTCAGTAACTAACCCCTCTGTCCCCTACTAACTTCCTAATCCTGCCATGGCCATTAGTTCCAGGGCAGTAGTTCCCTTTCCAATGTTCCCTTACCCACTCTAAACCACTGTTTGGACACTTGATCCTCAGTGTTTTGGAGGACAAGCAGCATAGAAGGGTCACTAGACCTGTTGTTGCTTGATTTCCTTTGTACTCCTTTGTACTGTCTACTGCGGGTCTGTCTCCTGTCTGTCTATCTGTCTGTGTACCTCCTGTCTACCCCTCCGTCAACACCTCTACTAACATGGGTGCCTGTCTGTTCCTTGGTAAAACTTTGTGCTCTACGATTATTTTCATATTTTGGTGAATGGTCCCGAGGGTAAACAAGAGTGTTGGGTTCTCTCTCCTGGCCATAGCCTGTCCAACACGTATACAAAATAGTACAGTCACTCATGATATAGTGTGGATATTTTGTATGAATTATAGCACAAGGGACTGGAGTTCTCGTGAAGAGGCTGTAGTCCTGACGCTATTCTTGATTTACAGTGTGCTGGCTTAATAATCCAATAGGGTTGATAGCATCTGAAGTCTTATTTTAACTACCTAACCAATGAAATTTAGAATGCATGGGATGTGTAGGTTATAGATTGGGGGATAGCAAGAGGAAATATAAGTCCTCATATGCTAAAATTATGAACAGTATAGGCATGAAGCAGAAGAATACTATGTTGGTGGTGTAATGGTTTAGATGCTTATGTTCTGGGTGTGGTGTCCCGAGTTCGAATCCTGGGAGGACCGTATGCTTTCATTAGTTTATTCAAGTGCATTGGGGTTTGTAATTGATGATTTATGTTACGAACGGGGTGTTACTTAACTACATAAATATTATTAGGCAGTTATACTTAAATATTTATCATTACTTTTATAGAGCAATACAAATGTAAGAATATACGGTATAAGTTCATGAACAAATCATAAGAGGATATTTTAAGATATGTAGGCTAGTCATAATTATGTATGCATATGTAATTGAAATCATGTGTCCGTTATTTCATTACAAACGTATTATATCCATGCATTTTACAAGTCACTCATATGCATGGTTTAATTATTGATGTCACCTAGTATTGTTTAAATAAATTAGATGTTATTTTCAGATTTCAGAATTTGAAAGGCTACATAAATAAGAGAGAGAGAGAGAGAGAGAGAGAGAGAGAGAGAGAGAGAGAGAGAGAGAGAGAGAGAGAGAGAGAGAGAGAGAGAGAGAGAGAGGGGGAGAGAGCGAGAGAGAGAGAGAGAGAGAGAGAGAGAGAGAGAGATAGAGAGAGAGATAGAGAGATAGAGGAGATAGATAGATAGATAGATAGATAGATAGATAGATAGATAGATAGATAGATAGATAGATAGAGAGAGAGAGAGAGAGAGAGAGTATGCAGATGTGCAGGTGGGGTAGAGAGAATGGTTTGGCTAGGGGTGATGGCTGAAATTACAATGAGCAGGTGGGTCTGGCTGGAGGCCTTAAACCCCTTCTGTACCAGTGACGTCTTTTTAATCTTATTATAGCTATATTCAGACAATTTTGTGCAGTTTAGTAAGGAGCTGTGGTAGTTTAATGGGTTGATTGAGATAGTTCGAAGCCTTATAATTGCTAAAGATCTTTCCTAAGCTGACAATAATCGATTAGTAGTAGCCAAAATACAATAGAGAAATGTAGACAGTACATAAGAAGTTAACACTCATAAACATGCACCCTTATATTTTAGTTTTTATTATTATTGTTATCATGATCTGATCTATCGCAGCGGGTTTCTTTAAAGGTAAATGTGTTTGATACTATTTTCGCAAGGGACTGGAGTACGCAATTCTTGACTTACAGTGTGCTGGCTTAATAATCCAAGAGGGTTGATAGCCTCTGAAGTCCTATTTTAAAAATAACTATTTTCTCAAACATATTGTTTAGGATATGTTTTCATTGGTGGCTGATATCCCTTTGCGTATGTGCGTATACAGTATATGCGTGTCTATGTGTATGCGTCTTTTATGCTGTGTGTATGTATGTATATGCATGTGTGTATCTATCTATGTTTGCCAGTGGTCAATACGTGCAAAGGCTATATAATAATAACCCACACACCCTGTTTCGATTCGTGTGTATAATCGTAAATTCAATTCGAATGTGTGTGTGTGTGTATGTATGCATGTGTGTGTGTCTCTCTATATTTCTCTGTATCTGTGTGTGTGTGTGTGTGTGTGTGTGTCGTGTGTGTGTGTGTGTGTGTGTACCTATATGGAGCCGTGTGCAAGTCCTTATCCCTGCACTATAAGCCAGGGTGAAAGGGTAAGCAAGCGAGACGAAGGTTTATTTCTACAGCGTCAGAGAAATGTTTGTGTGTTGATCATTAAGGACCTCGAGGGGAAGATCAGAGAGAGAGAGAGAGAGAGAGAGAGAGAGAGAGAGAGAGAGAGAGAGAGAGAGAGAGAGCTAGAGAGAGAGCAATTACATAGATACACTGGCTTCACAGACCTTACGATCCCTGCGAGGTAGCCAGGACTTAATACCTAGTAGAGAGAGAGAGAGAGAGAGTACATACTATCTAATGAAAATATAGTTTTACGGACCAATGTCTGTTGTTGCTTGTTTTCCTTTGAGTGAATTGTATTAATGGGTAAGAAAGGCTGAGCGTATGCTAGTATTTTGCCTACGATACGATAGATACTATTAGTTACTATTGTTGTTATGTAGTGGAGGAATGGGGATGTTTGTATGGAAGATTTTTTGGAGGTTAAACTGGGAGGGTATTTGGGATTGGTATACTAGACGAAGGTAAAGTTGGAAATATGAAGTACAGTAGAAGGTATAAAGTTTCAGGGATCAGCCAGAATACTCCATTGATTTTCTTAACTATTTCGTTTATTTCGTTTCGGGCGGGTGCCCGACCCCGAAAGGGGTTGAAATAGGGGAGATATCCCCCCGCCAAAGGCGGCTTTCTAGGGCCTTTCCTAGCTGATGATGAGAGGATTGGGTTCTAGTCATGTGGTGATGGGCTGGTCTGTCAGAGTGAGAACTGAGCGATCTCTGCCATACCCATAGCTTACTCTGACTGTTCCTTTAACTTATATATTTTCTAGATCTCAAGTGACGGCGTCTTTTCCGTGGATTGACCTCCCAATCTACCAAGATTGGAAGCCAAAGCGTCACATTTTTCCCTTGCCCCTCAACTTTCTCTTCATAATTGCTGAGGGGCACAGGGCCCTGGGTGGGGCTTTGGTTTCCCGGGCATTTCCGCACCCTCCTCAGCTCCCCGCCATGGAATGGCTTCTGTCACCCAAGCTTTATTGTGGTCGGCAGGGAGGGTTCTGTGGGGGCGCTCGGTTATGGCCTTGGAATTGCTCGGGGCCTTGGGGCTGTTCGGCCAGGCAGCTTGGGGAACAACAACAACAACTATTTCGTTTGTTTCATTAAATTTATCCATTTCCAGATCCTGTTTGAGAGTTTGTTCTTGTTGTCAGACCGTTACCATTCCCGTTCATTTTACATATTATATTTATAACCATACATAGTAATTTATTTTTTGTTAAATTTATGACAACAATGAAGCCGGAAAAAAGCAAAATATAATTTTGCATTTTATATATTTTATTTACATATACTGTATATACCGGTATATATATATTATTATTATTATTATTATTATTATTATTATTATTATTTTGTTTTGTTTTTGCCTACCAACTATGAATTACTTACCAATTTACTTAATGCAACACAAGATGTGCGAAAGATAGTGTTTTATGAATGGAGGAAACATGTGGCAAACTGGTTAGTCGATGTGGCACCACTGTTTAGTTAAAAGGCTGAATGAATGAAGTTAAATAGATCTGTAGTAAACATTAAAAGGACCAAATGAATCGGTTAAAGAGATGCTAGTAAACACAAGATAATGAATAGAGATGGGAGTTTCCTCTTTTAGCTCATTATGGTTACTTATACTGCAGCATGAGTATTCTTATAAGTATATTTATTAATTATGCAGATAAACCAGGTCAATAGTCATATATTAATGCACTACAGGCGAGTACAATTATTAAAGAAAACACCAGGTAGATTGCACGCATGCGCTCTGGGCGGCAGACATGTTGCTGACGTCACGATGTTACCATATCACTTGTTACTATTTAATAAGTGATGATTACCGGTAATATTGTACATAATTACTATTCCATAGGGCCTAAGCTATTAAAAATGTTTACTAGTATACTCTACTGATCATATTGTATCACTAAATTTCGGTTGACTTACTTAATAGATTTGTTTCCAACGTTTAAGTAATTTGTAAAGCAAGTACTTGATACCGTAGTCAAAGAACCATTCCCCACCCTTAGCAAACGGTTGAAAGCAAATTAACTCCTTTCTGTGGCTGTGCTTTAGGTATGACAATGACTTACATTATTTCTATTGTATTATATACGTATACAAAATGTATAATCATGTTAAGGCATAATGTAAGGCTTATTACTCAAGAAGATTAGTAATTTATCAAACTCTCTTGCCGTATCTGGCATTTTACCGTAATGTGAGAGTGCTATCAACCGCCGTCATGTTCCCCATAATAAATAATACTATATATTGCATAATATCATTGATTTTAGTAATTTTGCAAAACCTTATTAATAACTTGTTAGGAAAACATGATACAAATGCATCTGTACGTAATACTTCAATAACCTGGTCCAAAAACAGAAACAACTTCCATAAAAAGTGTTTACTGGGGAAAAATACCAAGTGTTCAGTCTATATTTAAATTTAAATTTAAAACGGTTGAACATTATAGTACTGTCAGCGAGAGAAAGAAAGAGAGAAAGAGATGGAGAGAGAGAGAGAGAGATGGAGGGAGAGGGAGATGGAGGGAGAGAGAGAGAGAGAGAGAGAGAAAGAGAGATGGAGGGAGAGAGTGAAAGAGAGAGAGATGGATTTATAGTAATTTGCGAAGTTTAAACAAAAACTGTCGTAGCAGTATGGGTTAAGTGAGAGAGTTCGAAGCCTGTAAAATTGCTGGACGACCTTATTAAAATAAAGAAAGTCGTCTAATAGTAGCCAGAGTTAAGTTAAAAGTACGTCGCCGGAACAGAAGGGGTTAACATATACTGTTTATCTTGTGCTTTGTTTGTTTACCTTCTACAGCGTAATGCATTCTTTATCAGGCTAATCTAGTTAGTTAAAATAGGACTTCAGATGCTATCAACTCTATTGGGTTATTAAACCAGCACACAGCAAGTCAAGAATAACGTCAGGACTGGAGCCTCTGCGAAAACACCAGTCCCTTAGCTAATGTACAGAAAGGAAAAGGGAAATAACTAAAAATTGAGGAACATAAGGATGAATGCAAGTCAAGGGAGACTGGACACAGTCCCACAGATAAACAAAGCATATTGAAGGATTAACCCCTTCTGTACCGACAACGTCTTTTTAGTTTTATTTTAGCTACTATTAGGCAATTTTATTCGGTTTACACAGGGTTATCAATCATTAACAGGCATCGAACTATCTAACTTAACCCATTTACTGCCACATATCCTTCTTGAACTGCACAAAATCGTCTAAATATAGCTAGAATTAAATTAAGAAGACGTCGCCGGTACATAAGGGGTTCAGGAAGAGAGAGACAGAAAATGGGTAGAGAACAATAATTGGGAAGCCATACTAAAAGTTGAGCCATACGTTTAGGTGAAAGTCGCGGGCTAAAGTCGAGAGAGAAGGGAAAGGCTGGGGGATTAGAGGGGAGGGAGACGATGTGGGGTGTTGAGAGTACGTTTTAAGAGGAAATTGTGACGGTGGGCGGTAAATTTGTACATGGATTTACATCGATACTCTGACCACACAGACCTTAACGATCCCCGCGAGGTGTCAGGACTTAATTCTAGTAGAGATAGCTAACCCGGGAGTAAGAGACAGTGGAAGGAAAGGATAGCAAAGAAGAAGGCTCTCTCCCCACCCTCCGGCAAGATGAGCAGGATATGTGGCGAGTAAGGGAGGGTTACAATGGTAAAGAATGGGAATTATTTTGACGGAAGGAGAAGGTTTAAGTTATGTTAGAGTGAGGGGTGAACATGGTGTTAGTGGAAAGAACCCCATTTAACCCACTGGACCCAAAATGGTTTATTATAAATGTACACTCCAGGACCAGCCACTTTAAAAAAAAAAAATCCTGAAAACACATGGAATGGGTTAGTAATGAAGGGAAAAAAAACAAAAACGCTCACCTAGGTCATGGGGCGATGGGTAGGCAAAATACTGGAAAATCACTCCCGTGCATGCCCACAGCAACGCGGCTGGACTTGGAGGGTTGCCAACCATCGGTATTGTTCTGTGGGATCATAAAGTAGTTCCCATGCAAATCTGAACCCTTTAGGGTCCATAGGACAATAGTAATTAAGGCTGACCCAACCGCTACGTCGTTGGGATTGTGCGATACATATATAGGCGATGCATAACATGCATCGCTGGGGTTCAGTGGGTTAAGGAAGAGCACTATGTTGACAATGCTCTATTTATTTCTGTATACGAAACATCAATAAAAGTTACCCTCAAATGGCTTAGGCACAATATCGAGACAACTATTATGTCAAACCTTTTGTAATTTTCATAACCTTAGCAAGACTGGTAATATGGTCCTTCCAAGTGAGAGCAGAAAAAAAAAATACACCAAGAACATTGAGAAGATGAAGGATTGCTTTTTGTATTGTTGAAGTATAAGGGAAAGTCCTCTGGGAGTTCCGGACGGGTAGTAAAATGGAGAAATTGGGTTTTGGAAGCATTAAAGGTAACAAGGTTTTCTCTGCCCAAATTGGAAATAGTAGTTAGATTAGCGGATAAGTGTTCTATGGCTTCATTACGTTTGTCTTTGAGGGATTGCTGGCTGGGGCATTCTGGAAATCTAGTTGAGTAGTGTAAGGTAGAGTCATCTGCATATGAATGGACTGGATTGGAGGTACAGTTGAGAAGATCATTTATGAAAATTAGAAATAGAATTGGAGATAGGACAGAACCTTGAGGAACACCGGAGTTGATAGGATGAGGAAGTGAACAATGGCCGTCCACAACCGCAGCTATGGAACGGCCGGAAAGGGAATTCCAGACAAAGGCACAGATGGAGGGATAGAAACAGAAGGATGGTAGTTTAGAAATTAGAGATTTGTGCCAGACTCTATCGAATGCCTTCGATATGTCTAGCGCAACAGAAAAGGTCTCACCAAAGTCCCGAAAGGAGGATGACCAAGAGTTAGTATGATATAAAAGAAGATCACCTGTAGAGCGACTCTTGAACCCATACTGGCGATCTGAGAGTAGATTATAAGAAGAGAAATGCTTAAGAAATTTTGAAGTAAGAATAGTTTTAAAAACTTTAAAGATACAAGAGATGAGAGCAATTGGACAATAGTTGCACGGTTGAGAGCGGTTACCCTTCTTTGGGACAGGTTGAATAAGAGGAAACTTCCAGCAAGAAGGGAAGACGTTAGAGGAGAGACAGAGACGAAAGAGTATGCCTAGACAGGGAGTCAACACGGACGCACAGTTATTTAGTACAACAGGAGAAACACCATTCGGACTGTACGCCTTCTTAGTATTAAGCCTAGAGAGGGTAGAAAGTATATCTTTAGAAGAGATTAGGATATTAGGCGTAAGTAGGAGAGAGGGGGGTGGAGAGGGAGGAATAGCACCAGAATCATCCAAGGTGGAGTTTGTGGCTTATTGTGGCCAGGTAATGCTGTTAAGGTTGTGTCCTGCTAACTTTATGATTAAGATGCTTGTAGGGGTCAGTGGTAATTGGAGAGATAAATTTGCTACTGGTTATAATAAAGATGAATGCCATGCAATACGACCTTCTTTTATGGGTGTACTCTACAGCTCTGACAATGTTCTGGTAGCAGCAGGGGTTACAAACTTTGCATAGATAAGCCGGAGGACTTAAGGTAGAACATTCTCAGGAGAGAGAAATTATAGGATGTGAAACCAAATATAGTTGTAGACTTCTCCAGGACACATATATACTATAGTTGTTTCAAGGCATTAAGGTGATCAACATTATTGCATGTCTCACCTTTCCTATATTCCTGTCAAGATTTGAAAAGCTTCACCTTGCATATTCAAATAAGTCAGCAAGATTCGAACCTACACCGGTAGCCCAAAAGGCTAAAAGCTCTGCTAACCAAACAACCAAGTCATATGTTTTCGTAAAAAACGTTCCTGTTTACCAAACCTCTTAGACTTCTTCCACGATATCCTCAACCTCTACGATGAGAGTAAAGCTGTAGATATTATATACCTTGATTTTCAAAAGGCCTTTGACAAAGTTCCCCACAGACATTTACTGCTAAAACTAAAAGTGCATGGAATACAAGACGGTGTGTTGAAATGGATAGGAAATTGGCTCAGCGACAGAAAGCAAAGAGTAGTCATAAACGGTAAGGCATCTAAATGGACCAATGTAAGTAGTGGGCTACCCCAGGGATCGGTACTAGGACCAATTCTCTTTCTAATTTACATCAACGACATAGATGAGGGTCTCACCTGTACAATCTCAAAATTTGCTGACGATACAAAAATTGCAAATAGCGTACTCTCAAAAGAACAAGTTGACGATATGCAACACAATCTAGATAAGTTGTCATGTTTGGCCCAAATTTGGCAAATGAGTTTCAATGCGGATAAATGTAAAGTACTACATATCGGATACCAAAATGAGAAAGCAAACTATTTGATGAATGGCACTCAGCTTAAGAATATAAACAGAGAAACCGATCTGCGAGTAACAATATCGAGTAACCTAAAACCGAGTCAACAATGGTCAGAAGTTGTTAAGAAGGCAAACAAAATAATTGGCTTTATAGGCAGGTCATTTGAGCATAAATCCAAAGACGTTATCCTAACCCTTTACAATTCCTTAGTCCGCCCTCTTCTGGAATACTGCATTCAATCCTGGTGCCCTTATTACCAAAAAGATATAGACAAGCTAGAACGCGTTCAACGTAGAGTTACCAAAATTATACCTAGCCTAAAGAACAAACCATACGAGGAGCGTCTTAGATAATTAAATCTATTTCCATTAACCCAGCGCAGATTAAGAGGCGACTTAATTCAAGTGTTCAAAATCATCAAAGGCATCGACAATATGAACTGTAGTAAGTATTTCACTATCGACCAATCTAATTACATGCGGGGAAACGGTGCAAAATTATTGGTAAATCTTTTAACTCACACGAAACTAAGAATTCCTTCTTCAATCGAGTTGTCAACTTATGGAATGGGCTTCCCCGAGATGTTATAGACTGCAGCACCGTTGATTCATTTAATAAACTTCTAGACAAATATCTCGCATCAAACCCGCGACTGACTGCGTTTGTAAATGAATAACTTTGTTTTATCCCCCCCTCAGTTACTAACCCATCTGTCCCCTACTAACTTCCCAATCCTGCCACGGACATTAGTTCCAGAGCAGTAGTTCCCTTTCCAATGTTCCCTTACCCACTCTAAACCACTGTTTGGACACTTGATCCTCAGTGTTTTGGAGGACAAGCAGCCTAGAAGGGTCACTCGACCTGCTGTTGCTTGATTTCCTATGTACTCCTTTGTTATGTTAATAGTTACATCAAACACTAGCCTACTGTAGTAAGAACGACACCTACAAGGCTCAGTAGCAAGAGCAGGTGAATAAACAATTAGGATGATCACCAGTACTGCCAGCGTCGGGGTCAGTGAAGTATATGCTACCTTATGAACAAGTTAACATTCACAGGTAGGACTGCATATCAATAGCCTGAACACGTGAGGGAGATGGTAATGGCGTGTGATGCGTGGGAAAGGACCTGGTTATTTGGTAAGGATGAATGTTGAGTAATTATTATAGGGCCTTATCACCATTAGAGCCACTCCGCCATTTAAATTCCGCTAATAGCTTCCTCGGGTCAATTTGCTGAAGTTTTATGCAAAAGCTTATCAATAGAGTATCCCTTTGCTCATGGTGCATTTTGTTTTTTTTAATACCCATGTGTGCTTTCACGGAAGATCATCATAATAGAGAATCATAAAGTCTATATATTCAAGTATAGTATCCGTCAATCGATAATTATCACCACTAAATTTTCTCTGGCAGCCCCTCTTTTACAATAACATAGGACCCCAGCGAGCCAGAATCTGTAAACCAATGGCCACCACCACACCACCTTGTTGTATGTAGATGAGACACTCCAGACACCCTCACTACGCTGACACTACACAATGATAAAGACGATATAATACTAATATTTCAATCTAATACTTGGTTAATGTGTGCATAATTTGTGATGTAGAATTATCTGTCCGAACGAATGTAAATATAGTAGTATGATGAATAGTTAGTTAAAATAGAATGTCAGAGGCTATCAACCCTTCTATTAGTCAAGAATAGCGTCAGGACTGGAGCCCCTTTTACAGAACTTCAGTCCCTTAATATAATGAAATTATCTGCATTCTAAAATATATAATTGCTAGTATGATTCAAGTGCACTACGAATAACCATAGAAGAAGGATAGCCTATGCTGAACGCCAATCATTATTAATATCAACAGTACAATCAGTAGATATGTCAATAGCCAAGTTATCTTTACCGCTGAATGTATTCTGCAGCAATAATAATAGTACCGTTGTTATTACTCTCGTAAACAAATGTGTATTCGACATATATCTCTCTATCTATCGCTAACTCCCGTTGTACCCAACATACCTCTATCTATCGCTAACTCCAGTTGTGGGTGGCCATACACAAAACGCCTTAAGTAGAACAAAAAGTGATGCTAGTTTTCGTTCCGTACCTAAAATCACAGCGTAGGCACTGTGAACTCTTGAGGGCAACTGTACATTGATATAATGCCTTGTCGGTAGTTTATCAGTTGAGCGTCTCGCCTATGTGTCTCCATGGTAAGTCCCCAGCAGCCACGTTAGTCATAAAACTTTTATTTTACCTGTCAATCCTGATACCAGCTCATGATCCACTCCTCTCACTATGTTTCTGTTCTTATTGCATTTTCAATTAATATGTTCTCAAATGTCTTGCTTCTTTTCGTTCTGCTCTTGATTCTCGTCACATTTTTACTTCTTTTTCCAGGTCCCACTCGCGCCTACCTATCTATCTATCTATCTATATGCTCAGGCCCAATCCTCACTTTTCCTATTATTATTTGTTATTTTCTATTTAATTATATTTTATGATTTTTTTTCTTGGGGGAGGCCGCCTCAAGACAGAGCAAGAACAGGGAAAACACAAAACACAACATAAAACAACGAACAAACACAGACAAAACACAAATTCACACACATCTAGGTCATTTAACCCATGTTAACCCTATCCTGTAACGCTCAAGGGTCTGGAGTTCTCGCAGAGAGGCTCCAGTCCTGACGTTATTCTTGACTTACAGTGTGCTGGCTTAATAATCCAGTAGGGTTGATAGCCTCTGAAGTTCCGTTTGAACTATTTAATCAAGCAACTCCTTCAATCATTTTAATGTGATGAGGACTTTCTTCCTGTTAATCTTAATTAATATTTTTACACGATGTGCAAACTTAGAAACGAATCATGGGATAATATCAAAACGAATTATAAAGATATTTGCCACTTTAGCAACATGGCATAGATATTTGCCACTTTAGCAACATGGCATAGTGTGAACCAAAGTAAAGATAAGATTACACCATCCTATTGAAGTGGTCAACCCTACTTCGCAATCACCCACCAATCTTCACCCCATTATTCATTCCCATCCCTTTAAACCTCACTTTAACGCTATCCAGTGATGCCTCTAACATCTACCCTGTCACGTGGGGGTAGCCAGGGGTAACGGAGGGTGGGGGGAGAGCCATTTGCATACATTAACTCTATTACTATCCTACACTGATTACATAGCATTAAGGGGGTTCACCGGCTTTTTTTCTCTCTTTCTCTCCTGTTCTCTCTTTCTCTGGCCTGTATCCATTCGGCCCCATTCAGCCAACTGTTTTAAGACGTTTATCCCCATCCAGGTGTCGGTTTCTTCCTGGCGTGCGATAGCGAGCCAGCATTGTATGGAGAAATCCGGCTTTGCCGGAGAAATTTTTCTATCGAAAAATGTACAAATTTAGCTTGCTGTTAAAATAAAAATATATACAGTATAATATGCTGGCTTGCCACCGCTCGCCAGGAAAATTATTGACACCTGGATGGGGGTAAACATCTTAAAGCAGTAGGCTGAATGGGGCCGAATGGATACAAGCTATAGAGAGAGGGAGAGAAAGAGACAAAAGGCGAGGTGGGCTCCTTTAAGTCATTATCATATTACAAACACCTCGTCACGGCTTTAGGTGGAGTTTTATGAGTTTTATCCACGCTCTTACGCGTTCATTTTATGCAATTATTTTAGTCCACGTTTCGCAGCTGTCTTTCTTTGCTGACAGTATTTTGGTGTAAGTATTATGATCATGCTTGTGAACACTTACACTGCTTCATTTTGTCTATCATCAATTGTATACGATATCGTACAATGTATATTTATATGTGTAAGGTAATCTAGAAGCTAGAGTAATGTGTTTGTGTTATACCGGTACCACGTATGTTGAATAAGTAACATATTTACAAACCATGGCTCTGCTTCCTACGTGTTATGCTGTACAGTATTATGGAATTACTCACAATATATAAATGATGAATACATCCAATATTACAGTATGCAAATATTGAAGAAGTGTCGGGAAGATATGTTGGACTAGTAAAACAAATGGACCTTCCCTAATACGGATTTACTGGGTGCTGTATATTATTCCTGGGTCGTGTACCTTGCCTCACGTGTTTCTAGAAGAGGTTATATTTTATGTGTGTCCGTAGGTTAGGAATGGGTTACGGTGGGGAGAAAGGCCTGGTTAAGTGGGCTACCAAGGCATCTCGCTACCTCACTACCTCGCTTACAAAAATAATAAAATATAATTGATATCTAAATAAATAAATCAAATAAGTAATAAACTAAGAACGAACATTGTTACCTGAAAATGGGTTAGACAGAAAGTATTCTGCAGAATATATTACCTATAATTTAGTTATATTTGGTTTGGTCAGGTTTGGTAATTTAGCATCCACTAGCGTCACACATATCACATGTCACACGACAATCGAAAATAGTTGTAAGAGATGGTCATCGTAAGGTCCCTTTATATGTTCATGTTCAGGATAAAGCATACCGGCTATTTGAGAACCTGCATAGCAACAACTGACTAAGAAAGGTTAAGTTTGGTTATAATTGGTAGAATATGATAGGTTAGTTACGTTGTATTGGGGCAGCGAAGTGGACAGGTCACGAAATGTTTTGCGTCTGTAAGGTGGTTGTCTGGAGCTCTCAAAAGGTGGTAATAGTGGTGTTTACAGTTGTTGTTACTCTGTTGGTGAAGGTCTGAGGGGCAAAATATAGGTTGGTGGCACCGTCTTCGTGAAAAGTTTTACCATGTACGTTTCTTCAGCAGCCATGTTGAAGCTTTCTTTACAATAACCTCTTTTTCCCATTTCTACCTCTTAGCTATACATAAATAACGAATGAACAATTGACGATAACAACAAGCCGCTGGGAATTATAGAAGTGTTCCGAAATTACTAGTTTGTTATGCTTGCATTACAGTGTTGGAGGCTACACAGTAGAAACCATTGTATAATTTGTTTTCATTGTCAGCAAACTAGTTAATACAGCTTACGGTAAAAGGTCAATCTATCGAGATGCGCTGCAAGCAGATCAAAGCCGTGGATTAAACTTTGGTTTAATGCAGCATATTTAACATAATATGACATATTATACGCACTACTTCTTGGAATACTCGCGGTATGCAACTTGGCAATACTGAAGATACACTGCTGTACGAACTATTGTGTTGTGTGTTCTGACAGTGGAAAAAGGACTTCAGAGGTTATCAACCCTATTGGATTATTAAGCCAGCACACTGTAAGTCAAGAATAACGTCAGGCCTGGAGCCTCTCTGCGAAAACTCCCGTCCCTTGTTCTGGCGGCAAAATATAGGGTGACGGTCCCACATTTAGCTGTGTACCTGGAGCAATGAAGGCAGGGAGGAATGTTGACACACGAAGCCAGGTGTGTGGGAAAGGATTACTGGTCTTACCTGGGAACACTCATAACACGGACTTTATTGGTGGTGGTGGTAGCGGTACAGTCTTATTCAGAAATATAATCGCTGCCAGATATTCCTAGCAATTTACCTAATGATTCAAGTGATTTAGTAATACAGTAAACCACATGACTTATTGGTAGTGGTAATGATGATAGCAGTGTCACAGCCAGATTCAGAAATATAGTCGCTGCCAGATAATCTTAGCAATTTGCTCACTATATTAATTATTTAGTAATGTAGTAACCTACAGGAAAAATATATACGAGAGTTCCTAGTTTTAATTTGTACTCTCATGACATCAGTATATTTCCTGACCATACTCTTTTTCTTTTCTCGTGTCTCTTGCTGATCCTCATACACCTTGTGGGAGTAAGGGCTGGTAACTGACTACTTATTATAAGACAGCCATTATTACAGTGAAGGGAGAGTGAGTCATAACACCTATGTCATGATTTACGTAACCTACGGACTACCACCATAATATCACAATACTGTAGGCTGAGGAAAGGGAGTAGTAAAGTGTTTATGACTCTCGTAAACATCCGTAAATCTCTTGTATAGGTGATAAGATGAAACAGACAATAACAGGCAACCTCGCGACATCATTTAACTTGGATTGTTAATGTCAGCAAGTAGGAGCCCATTGAAAGAGTAGAATAATTGAGGATGCATCACAAGTCGATCGGGTCATATGATGATCCTCCCCCCCAAAGTATCCAACTGAAGATCCCCCTCCCCCCCTAAGCCGCGTTCATATGAAGATTCGTTTTTTTATATACTTTCAGTTAATGCACGATTATACTTCGAAAACGAAGATATTGTGAGCAGTTGTCCTATCACTATGTTATAAAATAGATCTTATGAATACTATAACCAGTTTCAAATATGTAAGCCAAAACTCTTGAAGATTAAACCTCTATAACTCACAAACATATTAGAGTAATCGAGCAAATTGTTCTACCCTTTGGGAAGTGTCAGCCCGGGAATAGGTGTGGAAATGTACAGCTCATTTGCCCCAGCACTTCTTGAGTTACAGAGGTTAGGTTTCACGTTGTCTGGCCTACCTATTTGGAACAGGGTATAGTGAGGTGATTGATGGTGGTGGTGGTGGTGGTGGTGGTGGTGGTGGTGGTAGTGGTGGAGGTGGTGGCAGGTCCGTATATGGGGAAGGTGAAGAGGGAAGGGTGGGGAGGACGACGTGTGGTATGGTCACTGGGAAAATATTTGAGGATCTCTTACGTATAACCTATTTTAATGTAAAATAACTATTTGGGATGATGTAGGTCAAACTGAAGATGTCAAACTTATGATGGCTAATGCAAAAAAAAATATTTAACTTACACACTCTCTCTCTCTCTCTCTATCTATCTCACACACATGATTAAGGCGATGATGGGAAAAGGTAAGAGGTGAGGGGGAGGAAAACAAACACACACTTACACCAAGAGAGAGAGATAGATAGAGAGAGAGAGAGAGAGAGAAGAAACTAATTAAAATCAAGCATTATGTCACCAGTTCGGTTCGCATTACATCCTTTGTTTGGAGGTGATTTTTATTTTATTTATCAAGGGTCTGGAGTTCTCGCAGAGAGGCTCCAGTACTGACGTTATTCTTGACTTACAGTGTGCTGGCTCAATAATCCAATAGGGTTGATATAGCCTCTGAAGTGTTATTTTAACTAACTAATTGTGTTTATATTCTATTTTCCCTTAATAAAAACACAAAATGCGTAGGTAGGTAAAATAATAATGGTACAAAAAACAAGTTGATAAAGGTAAACAATAAAAATAGAAAACATAAAGAAAATATAGAAAACTCGTTCATTCCCTTCCGTAAGATAATACAGCTCTTTTTTATCTTCCACACCCCTATCATCCGCCATCACCACAATTGTCATCTCTACCCCCTGCTATCAGAACCATCAATTGGGTGGGGGGAGGATAGGTATATTGTACTATTCTCTCTCTCTCTCTCTCTCTCTCTCTCTCTCTCTCTCTCTCTCTCTCTCATAAAACAAAACTTAAGTAATGTCTGTGTTAATGAAAATCGTCAAATCATTGCCAGAATATAGTCAAAAGGGGCGGCACCGGTACTGAACGGGTTAATTATGAAAACTTACTATTAGCATTTATATGACGCAGATATACATAGCAATTTCATATGTTACCATTAACCCCTTCACCACCATGACGTAATTTTCATCATATTGTGGTTACCAATACACGATTTTCTTCAGTCTATGATCTTCCTCTTAGACTCAAAAAGGGTAAATACAATCTCAATATACCCTCTTAATATCATAGGCCCTTCTTAAGCTGCATAAAATAATCTAATTTTAGCCAGAATCAAAGGTAAAAAGGCGTCATGGTGCTGAAGAGGTTAAGAGTCCATAACTCAGCTGCTAAAACATTGAATTTACCGCCGTATGAAATAAACCCGACTATAGTTAGCTGAATCTGAATGGTCGGTGTGGGGGAGTGCGGATTATGCTGAGTAGAGAGAAGAACAAGAGAGGAATATGGAACAAATTATGAACGTGACTAGCACATTAAAACGTTGATACGAATAGCACATTAAAACGTTTGTTGATACGAATGAGTTCTTTCCTTCCCCAAGAGAGGCATTACGTTGAAAGATTAAACACAGAAAGAAACGAATCCATACCACTGCCCTCTACCACTGTTTTCGATTTAATATATATTTTGTGTTCCTGTTCAACCTTTCAAAACTGATTCACATAACCTTCATCAATATTCAACTATAGTCCGTTCATTATAAGTAGGGCAGAAATACAAAGGAATACAAAGGACTTACTAACTGCAACAGACCTATCGTGAATCCTATTCTCTCTAACTCAATAAATGCTAGAGCAAATTAAATGGACTGTAAATTACCACATCTGTTTCCTAGCTGAGTCTTCCCACATTACACACATTACCTTGATGGCTCTCGTCATTCTTTAGTTATAGAAGTTAGTGGTCAACATAATTGGCCAAATTATAATGAATAGACTATAGTGAGGCATGATAAGGAGGGGGAAGGCCAATGGGTAGAAGAAGGTGGATCAAACGAGTGCGGCCCTATAGGAGAGGGGATGACCAAACGAGTGCGGCCCTATAGGAGAGGGGATGACCAAACGAGTGCGGCCCTATAGGAGAGGGGATGACCAAACGAGTGCGGCCCTATAGGAGAGGGAATGACCAAACGAGTGCGGCCCTATAGGAGAGGGGATGACCAAACGAGTGCGGCCCTATAGGAGAGGGGATGACCAAACGAGTGCGGCCCTATAGGAGAGGGATGACCAAACGAGTGCGGCCCTATAGGAGAGGGGATGACCAAACGAGTGCGGCCCTATAGGAGAGGGGATGACCAAACGAGTGCGGCCCTACAGGAGAGGGGATGACCAAACGAGTGCGGCCCTATAGGAGAGGGGATGACCAAACGAGTGCGGCCCTATAGGAGAGGGGATGACCAAACGAGTGCGGCCCTATAGGAGAGGGGATGACCAAACGAGTGCGGCCCTATAGGAGAGGGGATGACCAAACGAGTGCGACCCTATAGGAGAGGGGATGACCAAACGAGTGCGGCCCTATAGGAGAGGGGATGACCAAACGAGTGCGGCCCTATAGGAGAGAGGATGACCAAACGAGTGCGGCCCTATAGGAGAGGGAATGACCAAACGAGTGCGGCCCTATAGGAGAGGGATGACCAAACGAGTGCGGCCCTATAGGAGAGGGGATGACCAAACGAGTGCGGCCCTATAGGAGAGGGGATGACCAAACGAGTGCGGCCCTATAGGAGAGGGGATGACCAAACGAGTGCGGCCCTATAGGAGAGGGGATGACCAAACGAGTGCGGCCCTATAGGAGAGGGGATGACCAAACGAGTGCGGCCCTATAGGAGAGGGATGACCAAACGAGTGCGGCCCTATAGGAGAGGGGATGACCAAACGAGTGCGGCCCTATAGGAGAGGGGATGACCAAACGAGTGCGGCCCTATAGGAGAGGGGATGACCAAACGAGTGCGGCCCTATAGGAGAGGGGATGACCAAACGAGTGCGGCCCTATAGGAGAGGGGATGACCAAACGAGTGCGGCCCTATAGGAGAGGGGGATGACCAAACGAGTGCGGGCCCTATAGGAGAGGGGATATGAGATGACCAAAACGAGTGCGACCCCTATAGGAGAGGGGATGACCAAACGAGTGCGGCCCTATAGGAGAGGGGATGACCAAACGAGTGCGGCCCTATAGGAGAGGGGATGACCAAACGAGTGCGGCCCTATAGGAGAGGGGATGACCAAACGTAGAAAGGGAAAGGTTTCGGTCTTGAGTCAATGGGAAGAAGAGGTTTACAGAGACCCTTCGGTATACAGAGACTGGACAACGGCCCTCACTCTCGATATGTACTATTTACAGTATGTAGGATAGAACCATCGAAAACGGGGTTGTACAATAATATAACAAGGGCACCTTCTCCTCTCAGTAATTTCCTACAATCTCTCTCTCTCTCTCTACACGCCGCAATGTTGCATCTCTCTCACTCTTATACCACTATTGCAATGATGCGTGTACTTCAGAGCTCTCTCAGTGTATACCTCCTCCCTTGGGGGGAGTGAGGGGCTCCCGCCTTTCAAGATACTCCCACCCCTATTCTGTCCAACTATATAACACAAAAGTGAACTGATTTTCTTCTACTTAACAAGTGAGCTTTGGAACTCTCTCCCTCAATCTGTTTTTCCCTCATCCTATGACTTAAACTGCTTTAAACTCCATGTGTCCAGACATTGTGACTCTAACGTGCCTTGATTTTGGCTGTTTGTCACTCGTTCAACTTTGGGGGAGACACTTGGTAAAGGAAGCTGTATTCATTATTTATGTCTGTACAGTACAGCTATCAAGCGATCTATTTTTTTTCGTTGAATCATTATAAATCATCATTCAGTCAGTTGTCTACCCTCCTTTATCTATAGTGTCACTAAGGGAAGGTGCACCAAACATAGCTTTATGATACACCGGTTGAATGTTAAGTATTTGTCCGTCTGTCTGTCTGTCGTCCGCAGGGCAATTACGAGACTCCAAAATTCAAAGAGTTAATAGATGGTGTATTTACGTCTGTGGTGAAGCCATAATGGGATGGGTCTGTTTACAGGGAGAATTATTACCTGTTTATGGTACAGTAACCGCTATAGTAGTTAAATATGCAGTTGCTGATGGAAGTGTACAACACAAATATAAAAGTAATGATAATGTGGTTTAAAATGGTTTAAAATGTAGTTTGACAACCCTGCAAAGGGAAGTACAGTCACTCATATAATATTGTGGACCTCATCTATTTCTAATTATACAAGTACCTCTCCGGAAGTGAATATATTAATTTAATTTTCTATTCATCAACTACAAAACTATAATATATGTTTTTTATTGAGAAGCAAGTTCCATCCACAACTCAACCCAGATAGATATAATTGCATAAAGAAAAACATAGGGGTCACGAATTTTTTATAAGTGACTGTACTCGTGGAATTACCTTGGCTCCTCTTTCTCTCCCACGCTCTTGGTTACTGCTTAATATTCTGCTTGACTCTTACAAATAAAGTATCAGGTTAGTGTGTGTTTATGAAGTGCATGTTGAACTTTACTGTACTTTTAGAGTGGCTATGGTTATGAGTGTCGTCTGTAATCAGTATAGGGTTGACTATACTGATTACAGATCTACTGCACCTTTGATGTCCGCTATTACTAAACGGGGCTAAGAGGCCAAGGGTATGTGTCAAAGATAGTTAACCATCGGCGATCAAATTACAAAAAAGCCCCCGCATAGTCATAATCGTCGATCTTTCTAGTCACACTTTTCACCATGATGGATGAACGAAGTGTCTGTTTATAATAGGACAGGTAACACAGTGTTAAAACAATGAAGCCACAATAAAACTATACTAAAAGCGTAATATTGGCAACAGTCAGCTTTGCCTTTTGTCTCCTTCATACACACTAAAAACATAATAAAATACACACGCACACATCACAAACAAGCCGCCCATAAATAGATGACGGAAAGCTCCCAATAGGTGACTGTGAATTAAGATAATTGTGGCGGACCAGCTATTTCCCATTAACTCTCCGTGTAAGGTGTTGGGTTCTTTTTTGCTGTGTGTGAGATGGATCTTAAAAGGTGAGGTTGTGGGTAGTTACCTTCAACGTCAGCAGGCACCCCGCTACCATAATACTACCACTTGCTGCCAGAGTCGTAAACCTAGCCGCAGTGAAAACATTCCCTTCTCCATTTTCACCGCAACCACCAAAACCGTACTTTTCATAATAACAAGTGCTACCGACTGTATAAATAGACTATTAGTAAAAAAATCGCCACTTTCACCAAATCTACAAATTCTATTCCAACAAATAGTATTTCTACTAATTTATTTTGATGAATTTCACTCCAACACCAAACACCTCCCAAAGAAATTTATGAATGCAAGCATGTGATCCACCGGAATTCAAACCTGTGTTACCAATACCATTTTTAAACACTCTAACCATTACACCATCAAGGCAGTTTTATAGAGCGAATTAATAGAGCAAGTACTTCGATTAATTGACATAGACCGCTAGCATCGTGAAGCACAGGTTGTCCCTGATCTGATCATTGTAGTCCCTGCTACTGTGTTAATATTGTAGGTTAATCATAGATTTGTATTTTTTTACTATTTTGGTAACCGTGTTCCGTGCTATGCCATTGTATTTTATAATATGAATTAATTACGACATATAATATTAATATGACAGCAGTGGTAATCAAAATATTTATGCATGCATGTATTGTGATATATATTTGATAGTAAACCATATCAACAGATTACACCAGCAAATGAATACTGATTATCATATTAACATAATGAAGTAGCTCAAGAAACACTATTTTTTGCTGACCACTTATGGTACAACCGTGTTTACAATGCTGCATTATCTGTATCACCACCATTATCACTGATTGCATCACAGTCCACTCTTCTTAACCTCAACTATCAGTGTGAAAAACAAGTTTGATAATGCCATATCTCTTCATCTACTGTTTTAATATTGAAATTTCCGTATTTTTTGTTATATATATATATATATATATATATATATATATATATATATATATATATATATATATTTTTTTTTTTTTTTTTTTTTTTTTTTCTCTCACTGTTCGGGCTCTGTCCCGAGTCGGCCACCCCCAGCTATGGGGTATGTGCCTGAGTATATACATACATATACATACTGTATGTCCTCAATTCCAATACTTTCGTTCATTTTTGCTGTCTTTTCTATCAGTTATCCTCAAATTCTCTCCGTCCTCATCACATGTCCATATTTGATATATACTGTATATTTTCGGCATTGATTTACTATCTAGCGAACTTGATTTGGTAGGGTGCATTGGCCCTACTTCCCTCCTCGACCCACACCCCTACCCATCTCCTGCCCATCCAAGTCCCATTCCCTATGTATCACCCCTACCAATGCAGTCACCAATTTGTATTGGAACAGAAGAAAAGCTGAACAATAACACTGTCACATAAAGTCAGTGTTTTGATTTGTTCTTACTATCTTTGATTTATTTAATTTCAGTAGATACAAATGAATGGTGGTTCGAATATGAAGATAATCATGGTATATGAATGACAAAAACTCATAGACATATAAATTTATCGTATAGTGTTACTTGAGACTAACACCATGTATATCTTCTCTTCATCGACTAAATTGGTATGCGTTCGAACCCAAGCGAGGGACAACAATATATTATTCATGTATCTGAGCTTTCGATTATCTCCTTCCACTGATTATGGTACGGGCTCTCAAGGAACTATAATTCTCGAAAAGGGGCTCCAATCCAGATGTTATTCTTGACTTTAAGTGTGCTGGCTTAATAATCCAATAGGGTTGATAGCCTCTAAAGTTCTATTGTAACTAACTAACTAACTAAGGTACGGGCTAAACCAAACAAAATACGAATTAGCAGTCAAAGGTTTACCAACTCAGAAGTATTATATCCCGAAGGTAAATGTTTGGGTTATGAGGTTGTGCGGCGGGTGTACCTTGCCGCATAAGGAGGTAGTGGGGGTATTTACAATTGGTACATCCCCATGAGGGAGGGCACATTAGCTCGTAGCAAAATATAGGCTGACGGTTCCATATTTAGCCGAACACCTGGAGGACGATGGTCTAGGAAGATTTAATCGCTTAGCATGGATTACACAAGCGGGTTTTTTGGATACTTTTTTATCTTGAAGCTTCTGAAGTTTCAGCCAAGTATAATCTACAGTACTTGCAGTCTAGTCAACAACATATCATACAAAAAGACACCCGATGTGATGCTAGGGCAAAATTGCTAGTCGTCAGGAAAAAATCTCACTATCCCTGTTGGTACGAACAGAACTAGCTAAACATGCTTGTTATAAATAGGTATGTCTATATTATTAGATGCACAGTTGTCTTGGTAATGGAGAAGCAAATGTAAGGATTAAAGCTCAGCTGAGGGAATGGCAAAGGAAATCAAATTGTGTATATTTATTATAGATTGAAAAGGGCAATACTTCATTGATATGAGAACAAATTAACTATATTCTGTGTATAATTATGTTTGTGTAGTTTGTTGTTTGATCAAAATGTCTATCATAAATGGTAATCATGACACTACAAATATTGGCTTATGAGTCAGTTATTTGCTTTGTAATAATGTCAATGTTAAATGTAGCATTTTAATCTTTCTTCAATGAATATTTCCTATTCTCTTGCAATCCTCACTCATTGCATATTATCATCTTATGAATTCTTTCTCTCTTCCACTGCCACTTCTCTATACAAACACTACCTGGCCATCATACTACTTCTCTGTATAGTTATGGTCAGCCATATAACACCTTAAGAACCTCAACATAACCTTTGTATCTCGTTTGCAATAAACTTATTAGAAATGCACATGAGATAAGCTTGACCATATAGGCAGTATTCGAGTGATGTGTGACGTTAGTTCTTGTTTGATTTTAGATAGACAACTTATATCGGAGTTGTGAAGATGGTATTATGTTTTTTGCCCCTTCTGTACCTCATTCACAACAGTCTGCCTTTCTCTATATAAACTCCCTCTTTACCCTCCGTCTGACATAACCACCTCCTCCCTCTCCCCCTCCTGGTCTCTCCCTCACATCTAACACCCTCCAACTATATGCTAATGAGGAAGATGAGACAGTGCGCGCTCTCTCTCTCTCTCTCTCTCTCTCTCTCTCTCTCTCTCTCTATATATATATATATATATATATATATATATATATATATACAGTATATAAACAGGTATATATATAATGCATTCATATAATATAATTATTATATATATATATATATATATATAGTATATAAACAGGTATATATATAATGCATTCATATAATAAGTGAATAAGTCAGGGTTTTTTTTTCGTATTGCTCATGATCTGATGCCCCTTGCTCTTATCACTATCTCCTGTACTATCATCACCTGCCTGGCCCACTTGACATGATGAGTAGTGTTGCCAATTTAGCTACTTTCCCGCAAGATCTACAGGTATTAAATTCGATCTAGAGGCAAGTTATTACATCTAGCGACATGAGTTCTAGTAATATGTAGATTTGAGCCATTTTAAAGAGATAGTGTAGAGATTGTGACGTTCTTCTAGCTATTTTTGGCATTTATTTATTCTCTAGCAGACTTGATTTGGTAACCTTGATACTGGTGAGTCACAGGGGATGATGTGGCAGACAGGGTGTCACACGTGAGGCAAATTCCTCTTGTTTTTAGTCATTATTTTTAATATATACAGATAATTTTATGATTCACAATTTGTATTATGTGTTTGGAAGTGTTAAAATGGCCAAAACATATACCTTCATTTAACCTCCATATACCTTCATGTAAATTGTCGTATAATCGTTCTCATATTCATTCCAAACTTAAAACAAAATTGCCCCAGTTTGCCATCTTGGTCAGTCAGAAGTGAGTGTATTAAATATAATTAATAATGGAATACGTATACACAAGTTTATACTGTCTTATGTAATACATAATCATGATAATACTATTATATATTACATAATAAGTGTATGTATTAAGGAAATCAATGTTATAATAACGAATTGTATAAACCCCTGCCTCCTACACACTTTGAAACTCCTATCATTTAACACACACACAAATACTGACGCACAAGAGGACGCACGTGACTATAGATTTTTAGGATATGGATATTCATTTCACTTCACTTTATATGTAACTCGACTCGACTCATTGTCAGTTTATCAAGCTTTCTCTTCATAAAGTCACAATGGGGTGGTGTGTCAATGTAATCAAGTACTAAAATATTTATTCATGTGTAACTTATTCGATTCAACCCTCTCAAGAATCTTTGACTCATTTGTTTTCAGTTTTCTGATTATTTCTAGAGGATCGTATTTAGCTTAGGAAGGGTTTATGGGAGTCGGAGGGTTAATTGAGATAATCTTTACTCATATAATTCTCACAGAAACTTAATAAATTGTCTAAAATTTTCTAATTATAGCCAGAATAAACTGTCAGAACGCGTCATAATCCTCTAGGGGTTAATATAACTATGTGGTGTTACCTCCTCAATATCTTCTCACCTCTCTCCCTTTGATATCTTTTCACTATTCAGCCAATCGTTATTCATGTCACCAGCCATTCAACCACCGTAGTTATTATAGCTGCCTTGTCATTAGGATTAATTTAGGCGATATATATGTCGTTTATCTAGGCTCCCTACTCCTTCAAGTTTAGTCCTATTAATTTTGAGATTTTAAGAACTTTCGCCCCATATTTGTCAATTTTAAGACCTTTCGAGCCATTTAGGTGTCGATTATTTTGTGGCAAGCGATAACGAGCTTGTAATTTAAGAGGAACCGGCCTTAGGCCGGGATATTTTTCTATCGAAAAATTTACACATATATCTTGAAAGGGGTTCTAGGGGCGTCTTTTTAAGCTTGATGTCGGTCTAGCGAGGACACTATAAAATACCTATCTTCCTATCGATTGTAATCCCTGAGGCTGTAATAATTATATCTCCCTGTCATTCCTCTCACCACTGTCCTCCCAATTATTCCTCATCACTGACCACTCTTCTTTCACACCACCGTCCTCTCAATCACCTTTCAATCTTCCTCAATCAGTAATCCCTTCACCCCTATTCAATAATCCCATGTAATTCCCTCTACCCTTCTGTCAGCTGTCGTGTTATCTTTCCAATTACTACACTCTCTCGACCCCTTCCCCTGAATATCTTAAGGGGGAGGTAGTGGGTTTTTTCGGGGCCCCCTTCTCCCTCATGCTTAGCCCCATTAGTTTTTGAGATTTTAAGACGTTCGCACCAGTAATATGTCGATTATATGACCTTTCATCCCATATATTTATTAATATCAAGACCTTTCGTGTCATTCGGGACATTTTCTACCGAAAAATGTACAAATATATCTCGAAGGAGGATGTTGAAGATAATTTATTGAGTTTGATAGAGGTCTAGGGAAGAAGCTAAAACAGATAAATAGACAATCTACCTTATCAATTTCAATCTCAACACCAAACACCTCCCAATGAAATTAATGAAAGCATGTGATCCTACCGGGATTCGAACCTGGGTTACCACATACAGATCTTAAACACTCTAACCATTACACCATCAACATAAACTATACAATAATCCTATATATTTTCCCCCCGCCTTTCAGTCAGCCGTCGTGTTATCTTTCCAATTACTACTCTGGACGCCTTGCTCTGAATATTTTAACCCTATCTGCTGGAGGGCGGATCTTTTTGGAACCACGCTGTTTCACTCCATTAGGTTGGAGACTTTGACACGTTCCATCTCATTAATTTGGCGATTATAAGACACTTTATCCCATTCAGGTGTCCCTACAATTTAGGAGAAGCCAGCTTTTGGCCGAGACATCCTTTATTTACCAAAAATGTACATATCTATATTGAAGGAGGGCTTGGGTTTGAGGTTGGAAAGAATGTGGTGTGCTTGTTAAGTGTAGTGACATTAATAGGAGGAGGAGGTGTTTGTAAGAGCTAGCTGGATTACTCTCTGTGTAGGTAACGTGCAAATAGACACAGTGGGGGAAGCCAGACAAATGAAGCACGAGTTCCAGCAACTCCTTATGCCTATGTGGTCTCCCCTGGGTACTGCCCCGCTCGATTTTTTGTTTGCATTGGGTTAATTTAGAATGTATACTTCCGTGAAAATATAGTTGGTTTCAATATGACTTCAGAGGTTATCAACCCTTCTGGTTTATTAAGCCAGCACACTGTAAGTCAAGAATAGCGTCAGGACTTGAGATAGTGTTCGAGAACTCCAGTCCCTTGCGTGCAAATTAAGGAATCTATCTATCTATCTACCTGTCTATCTATCTATCTACTCAGGCACATACCCCATTTTATTATATATATATATGTGTTGGTAAAGCCAGGTAATACATTTTCTTTAATACATACGAGGTTGAAAGAAATGGCAATTTCTGCGCTGGAAATTGTATTATTCAAAGTTTCCAGGTCTCTGATGAGTTTTCGCTGGGTGGCAGGAAGTAGATGAAGGAGATGAGCAAAATTCATGGTGGTACAGGGTTACATTAAAGTACATGAAGATACAGGATATACGACGCGTTTCACTGGACAACCAGCATTATCAAGTAAGGAAGGAATGATATAAAAGGTAAACAGGAAGGGTATATATATGGTGCGTTATCTGCTCAACAGGTGGCGTTGTGTGTGTGTGTAAGTGTGAGAGTCCGAGTGTAGGGGGTGAGACAGTGAAGCACGGGAACGAGGTGGCTTCAGAGATGGGGTCGTTTCGGGCCATGAGTGAGCACCGTGCCTCATGTGAAGGCAAGATGGCAGGTGCTCGTTGTACTCTACGTGCTTCACATGTCTCACTCCCTAGACTGGAACAAGACCTCACGGGCTTCACTGTTCATTGTAAAGCGGTGAATGTTAAGGCTCTCAGCCTATGCCCGAGAGGAAGTAAGTTGGAATATAGAAAAAAAAAAAAAAAAAAAAAAAAAAAATATAGAGGGTGGAGGATCAGAGGAGGCGAAAATCAGGGGGCAAAAGTCTGCCACCCAGCGAAAACTCATCAGAGACCTGGAAACTTTGAATAATAAAATTTCCAACGCAGAAATTGCCATTTCTTTCAACCTCGTATGTATTAAAGAAAATATATATATATATATATATATATATATATATATATATATATATAATTTTTTTTTTTTTTTATTTATTATTTTTGGCTGTGGGTGGCCGACTCGAGACAAAGCCAGGAATAACAAACTTATTTTTTCCCGTCAACATAAAAAGACCGCCGCTGTCATACCCTGATGTATCTAAGCCAATACAGATCTTATCAGTTACCCTGTAGTGAGGGCTCTGTTGTTGTCGCAGGCTTGTTGACACTGATACCAGATACGAGAGGAGCAGGTTCATCAAATCAAGTCGGCTAGATAGTAAATATATGCCGAAAAAGCTAGAATATGCCAAAATCTCTGGAATGTCGCTCTAAAATGGCTCAAATCTCCAGAATATCGCTAGAAATTCATGTTGCTAGATGCAAACAAAAATCCTCTAGATCGAATTATATACCTCGACTTGATCTAGCGGGAAAGTAGCTAAATTGGCAACACTACAGAGAAGGGATAAGGCGTTGGTGAGGACAACGAGGATGGGCGGTAATATATTGATCTGAATTTTACTCTCAGCCGGGACTTGAACTACGGAAAGTCAAGAAAAGAATCCATGCTACACCGTGTTTCGAGTCCCGGCTGAGAGTAAATACATTAAGGAGCTCATATGTATTTCTGAAATATACTAAATACTGATCTGATGTTTGTATTGTAAATCGAGATAGCCCCAATTGATAAGCCTCATAATTGTATAGTTAACGTATACTAGGCCAACTCAAAAATAGCTGATGAGTATGATGGTTGATGCGAGGCTTTGCTCTGCTGGCTTAAGCTTTTTCCTTCATTAATTTTCTTTAACTATCCCTTCTCTGACTATTAATGTTCTAAACTATATCTTAATCTAGAAATAGCTTTTTCTGGAGAAATAGCCGGTAAATAGGCGAGCTGTTCCCACGCAAGCGAGGACAGCGACTCCAAGAAGAGAAGAAGGTTATCATAACACTACTGGAAAAAATGACTACCGAAACAAGGAAGAAGAAAAGACGTACACTGAAAAGGATATTTAAACAAACATATGTATTATTAATCTACACTATCTTCCTGTTGCTATGTACAGTTGCCCACATAAGTTCCGTTCCTCCCCATAAATATAATGTAAATGATTGAATTACGAGTGTAATTTCTTATTATAATGTAAAACTTGCAAAATAAACAAACCAAAACGTATACGAACACAGTAAAAAGACAAAATCTCTTATCTCAAAACTATTGGGAATAAATATGAGGGAGAAGGGGGTCCAGAAAACCCCACCACCTTCCTAAGAAGTGTTCTTGTCCTCTGTTGTTTAATACTGATAACAGAGGCGGGCGGGGATAATAAGCGTGGAGGGAGGGCAAGAGGGAGGACCATCAGTTTAGTTTTGTTTATTATTATCTTTATCTTATGGATTAGAGGATGAAACACATATTAACCCTTAGAAGATTATGACGCACTTTGGCGGTTTATTCTGGCTATCATTAGACGAATTTATACTGGTTAGGGTGGATCTGTGGGAATTTATACTGGTTAGGGTGGATCTGTGGGAATTAAGGGGGTAAATACTATCTGAACTAACCCTCTGACTTCCATATGCTCTTCCTAATCTAAACACAATCGTCTTATATTGGTCAGAAGAAACTGCTAAAATGCGTCATGATCCTGAAGGGATAATACGTGTGGATGGAGCGCACCAAGATATACAGTACCGGTACTGTAGTATACTGTATACCTTGGATGGAGCGCACCAAGATATACAGTACCGGTACTGTATACCTTGGATGGAGCGCACCAAGATATACAGTACCGGTACTGTATACCTTGGATGGAGCGCACCAAGATATACAGTACCGGTACTGTATACCTTGGATGGAGCGCACCAAGATATACAGTACCGGTACTGTATACCTTGGATGGAGCGCACCAAGATATACAGTACCGGTACTGTAGTATACTGTATACCTTGGATGGAGCGCACCAAGATATACAGGTACCGGTACTGTATACCTTGGATGGAGCGCACCAAGATATACAGTACCGGTACTGTATACCTTGGATGGAGCGCACCAAGATATACAGTACCGGTACTGTATACCTTGGATGGAGCGCACCAAGATATACAGTACCGGTACTGTAGTATACTGTATACCTTGGATGGAGCGCACCAAGATATACAGTACCGGTACTGTAGTATACTGTATACCTTGGATGGAGCGCACCAAGATATACAGTACCGGTACTGTAGTATACTGTATACCTTGGATGGAGCGCACCAAGATATACAGTACCGGTACTGTAGTATACTGTATACCTTGGATGGAGCGCACCAAGATATACAGTACCGGTACTGTATACCTTGGATGGAGCGCACCAAGATATACAGTACCGGTACTGTAGTATACTGTATACCTTGGATGGAGCGCACCAAGATATACAGTACCGGTACTGTATACCTTGGATGGAGCGCACCAAGATATACAGTACCGGTACTGTATACCTTGGATGGAGCGCACCAAGATATACAGTACCGGTACTGTATACCTTGGATGGAGCGCACCAAGATATACAGTACCGGTACTGTATACCTTGGATGGAGCGCACCAAGATATACAGTACCGGTACTGTATACCTTGGATGGAGCGCACCAAGATATACAGTACCGGTACTGTAGTATACTGTATACCTTGGATGGAGCGCACCAAGATATACAGTACCGGTACTGTATACCTTGGATGGAGCGCACCAAGATATACAGTACCGGTACTGTAGTAACTGTATACCTTGGATGGAGCGCACCAAGATATACAGTACCGGTACTGTATACCTTGGATGGAGCGCACCAAGATATACAGTACCGGTACTGTAGTATACTGTATACCTTGGATGGAGCGCACCAAGATATACAGTACCGGTACTGTATACCTTGGATGGAGCGCACCAAGATATACAGTACCGGTACTGTAGTATACTGTATACCTTGGATGGAGCGCACCAAGATATACAGTACCGGTACTGTATACCTTGGATGGAGCGCACCAAGATATACAGTACCGGTACTGTAGTATACTGTATACCTTGGATGGAGCGCACCAAGATATACAGTACCGGTACTGTAGTATACTGTATACCTTGGATGGAGCGCACCAAGATATACAGTACCGGTACTGTATACCTTGGATGGAGCGCACCAAGATATACAGTACCGGTACTGTAGTATACTGTATACCTTGGATGGAGCGCACCAAGATATACAGTACCGGTACTGTAGTATACTGTATACCTTGGATGGAGCGCACCAAGATATACAGTACCGGTACTGTAGTATACTGTATACCTTGGATGGAGCGCACCAAGATATACAGTACCGGTACTGTATACCTTGGATGGAGCGCACCAAGATATACAGTACCGGTACTGTAGTATACTGTATACCTTGGATGGAGCGCACCAAGATATACAGTACCGGTACTGTATACCTTGGATGGAGCGCACCAAGATATACAGTACCGGTACTGTAGTATACTGTATACCTTGGATGGAGCGCACCAAGATATACAGTACCGGTACTGTATACCTTGGATGGAGCGCACCAAGATATACAGTACCGGTACTGTAGTATACTGTATACCTTGGATGGAGCGCACCAAGATATACAGTACCGGTACTGTATACCTTGGATGGAGCGCACCAAGATATACAGTACCGGTACTGTATACCTTGGATGGAGCGCACCAAGATATACAGTACCGGTACTGTATACCTTGGATGGAGCGCACCAAGATATACAGTACCGGTACTGTAGTATACTGTATACCTTGGATGGAGCGCACCAAGATATACAGTACCGGTACTGTAGTACTGTATACCTTGGATGGAGCGCACCAAGATATACAGTACCGGTACTGTATACCTTGGATGGAGCGCACCAAGATATACAGTACCGGTACTGTATACCTTGGATGGAGCGCACCAAGATATACAGTACCGGTACTGTAGTATACTGTATACCTTGGATGGAGCGCACCAAGATATACAGTACCGGTACTGTATACCTTGGATGGAGCGCACCAAGATATACAGTACCGGTACTGTAGTATACTGTATACCTTGGATGGAGCGCACCAAGATATACAGTACCGGTACTGTAGTATACTGTATACCTTGGATGGAGCGCACCAAGATATACAGTACCGGTACTGTAGTATACTGTATACCTTGGATGGAGCGCACCAAGATATACAGTACCGGTACTGTAACCTTGGATTACGTATTCCTTGGATGGAGCGCACCAAGATATTCCGTTACTATACTGTATACCTTGGATGGAGCGCACCAAGATATACAGTACCGGTACTGTAGTATACTGTATACCTTGGATGGAGCGCACCAAGATATACAGTACCGGTACTGTAGTATACTGTATACCTTGGATGGAGCGCACCAAGATATACAGTACCGGTACTGTAGTTTACTGTATACCTTGGATGGAGCGCACCAAGATATACAGTACCGGTACTGTAGTATACTGTATACCTTGGATGGAGCGCACCAAGATATACAGTACCGGTACTGTATACCTTGGATGGAGCGCACCAAGATATACAGTACCGGTACTGTAGTATACTGTATACCTTGGATGGAGCGCACCAAGATATACAGTACCGGTACTGTAGTATACTGTATACCTTGGATGGAGCGCACCAAGATATACAGTACCGGTACTGTAGTTTACTGTATACCTTGGATGGAGCGCACCAAGATATACAGTACCGGTACTGTATACCTTGGATGGAGCGCACCAAGATATACAGTACCGGTACTGTATACCTTGGATGGAGCGCACCAAGATATACAGTACCGGTACTGTATACCTTGGATGGAGTGCACCAAGATATACAGTACCGGTACTGTATACCTTGGATGGAGCGCACCAAGATATACAGTACCGGTACTGTAGTATACTGTACCTTGGATGGAGCGCACCAAGATATACAGTACCGGTACTGTATACCTTGGATGGAGCGCACCAAGATATACAGTACCGGTACTGTATACCTTGGATGGAGCGCACCAAGATATACAGTACCGGTACTGTAGTATACTGTATACCTTGGATGGAGCGCACCAAGATATACAGTACCGGTACTGTATACCTTGGATGGAGCGCACCAAGATATACAGTACCGGTACTGTATACCTTGGATGGAGCGCACCAAGATATACAGTACCGGTACTGTAGTATACTGTATACCTTGGATGGAGCGCACCAAGATATACAGTACCGGTACTGTATACCTTGGATGGAGCGCACCAAGATATACAGTACCGGTACTGTATACCTTGGATGGAGCGCACCAAGATATACAGTACCGGTACTGTAGTATACTGTATACCTTGGAGGGCACGAGGGAGGACGATCAATCTGGTTTTGTTTATAATAATATTTGCCTTATACAGTAGATTAGTGGTGTTAAGTGGGAGGAGGGGCACCGGGTTACAGAGGATACATAGGTGTATGGAGGCGATCCATTCGTGACCACTCCTTCGGGGATCGTTCCGTGTGGCAATAGATAGATAGATAGATAGATAAGAGGAATGAGCACAAATTATATTAAAACCAATAATGTGCCCCCTTTTCCGTCCTTCTATCATGAGATATGAATAACAGTTGAATTGAATTGTTGTGGATCGAAGGTATATTTATATTTATATTTATATATGATAAGGATGAAGTTCGGACTTTACGTGAATTATGAAAAAGAAAGGTCATGCCTTATATAAGAGTGATTGTTAAGTCATTGCGCTACTACCACAGGGAAAGTTGCAAAGAGGTGGCATAATTATATCAAGTGCATATAATATGCTTAGCGAGGAAGGAAAGGCTAAAAACGAAGTTTGCTACAGGAACTTATACTAGATAACATTATGTCAGCTTGGACAGTATTACCTTAGTCTAATTGTTTTATGAATTTCGTCGTATTAACCATTTGGCAAAAGTAACTTAGAGTGTTGTAAGCCTATGTATTCCTTAATGCCTCCTAGGGTAGTAGCTACAACAGTATAATATATACTATATACCCAGTACTCAACATATTAAATGTGTCATCCTACTCAGTAAAAATCCCTCTACCCACGCCTGTCATATGTACATCAAATATAGTGACCTGACCTGATCCCCCGTGACCCCCCCCCCCCCCTTCTCCTGTGATCTAAACTGACAGCATCATTTAGGTAATCCGAGTCCATCACCAGGATTGTCCGTCATTTACATTTCAAGGTAGTAGGGGTAGGCAGCCCCACCCAGGGAAGTACTACCACCAAGGTTTTGGGAGACTCAGGGAATAGCCTGAATTCCATTTTCTCTCCCAGGCCTTGGTAGCTGGATACATATCTTTCTGCCTCACACATCAGGGGTATCAGGAAAACCCTCTTTATATAACATACACATCCAACTTCACGACATTGCCCTACATCGCTATCCTCTATCCATAAAACACTACTCTTCCCACTACATATCATACATGTAACACCATACACTTACCTAATAAATATGGCAGTACAATTGTTAAGAGCAAACCTGGTGGTCCCTCGGATATCCACCCCCGGCAGGGTTGGGTCATTGACACAGGGCCCTCCCGGTCGTCATCATGTGACTGTGTCAAGAGCATTGCAACGTCCCAAAGCTGCTCGTCGGTGCAGCTTTTTCTTTAGTAATATAAGGGGACTTCACTCTAACATCAATTCTGTACACCAATTTCTTCAAGCAGAATCCCCTACTCTCCTTTTTTTGACAGAGACTCGAGTAACATCCACATCTGACACGTCTAGATTTAATTTTCCAGGTTATCAACTGCTCCAAAATTTCAGACCTAAAGGAGGTGTATGTTGCTTCGCAAAATCTTAAATTGCCCTGGAGGAGGTTACTAGTTTCAATTGTCCCTATTTTGATTATTCTATATACAAATTAATTTCTGCTGGTAAATTTAAATACATATAATATGGTGCATCTACCGTTCCACAAATACTCCTCCAGAGCAAAGTCTTTTTGATTCTCTGTCCTCACAACTCAGTGTCCTCAACTTAAATGCTTCTTCTGAAATCACTGTGTTGGGTGATTTTAATGTCCATAATGTTAAATGGCTCACTCATTCAGCCAGGACTGATGATGCTGGTCTTGAATGTGAGCTATTTGCAGACTCATTTAATCTCATTCAACTAGTCAACCAACCCACCCATGTACCAGATAATCCTAATCATAATTCCCACCTACTGGACTTATTTTTAACAACCAATTCAGAAAATTATGATGTTACAGTGAGGTCCCCGCTTGGATCTTCTGATCACTGTCTGATACAGGCCACCTGTCTATCACCTACCACACCTTCCCACTCTGAACTTGTTTTGGTGACTAAATGGCATTACGATAGGGCAGACTGTTAGGGTCTTCAAGGTTTCTTTATTGATATTCCCTGGACCTCTTTCTTTTCTAATGATGCACACTCCACCTTGAGCCACATACAAGATTTTGTAAAAATTGGAATGGAAACTTTTATTCCTCATCAAAAGTACAGTAAAAGATGTAATTCACCTAAATGGTTTGACCATAATTGTGCTAGAGTAACTGAACAAAAAGCAATAGCATACAATGCATACACAAGATCAAAAACACATGAAGCCTTTAATTACTTTAGAAACATCAGAAATCATGCCAAAACTGTATTAAACCTAACTAAATCAAACTTTCTCCACAAGCAGGCAAATAAACTTCTAAATAATCCAAATGATAAAATATTTTGGTCTACTCTTAACTCATTCAAATTCAACTTCACTACTGCTTCATCCATTCCACCATTAAAATCTCCGACTGGCAATCTTGTAAGTGACCCACGAGGTAAAGCTAACCTTCTTGCGGATATTTTCTCCACCAACTCAACCTTAGATGAAATAAATCAAGATGTCCCTGTACTTAGTTTTAATTCGCCTGAAATTCCCTCACTTAAGATCCACACCAGACCTGTCAAAACTATTTTGCAGAATCTCTCGGTAGATAAGGCTCCTGGTCCAGATGAAATTCCTCCAATAGTACTTAAGAATTGCTCCTTGGTGCTCGCTCCTGTATTGGCAAATTTTTTCCGTCTGTGTACTCATACCTCATCCTTCCCAGTACCCTGGAAAGAAGCAAACATCCATCCAGTTCCTAAAAAAGGTGCCTCTTCAGATCCATCAAACTACAGACCAATAGCTATAACTTCCACTCTTGGTAAAGTCTTTGAAATTATATTAAATAATCACATAATTAAGCATCTTGAGAATAATAAATTAATCAGTGATATGCAATATGGTTTTAGACGATGTCGATCAACTGCAGACATTCTTTGCCTTCTTACGCATCAAATCAACCAAGCTACAGACCAACATGGTGAAACACATACAATAGGACTGGAAATATCAAAGACATTTGATAGAGTCTGGCATCAATCCTTATTGTCGAAGATGTCACACTACGGCCTTGCATCATTAGTTCCACTAATTTCTTCTTATCTTCATAAGAGAAAAATATGTGTATTGGTAGATTGCCTTTATTCTCAATTTCACTCAATAAATGCTGGTGTTACCCAGGGATCAGTTTTGGCCCCAACTCTGTTCCTCATTCATATCAATGATCTCATTATCTACCACTCATAATCCAATACATTCCTACGCAGATGACTCAACACTCCACAGTTCCTTCACATTTACCAATTCTTTCACCCAACCCGACCTTATAAATTCAAAAATAAACACTGCAATTTCTCTGAACCAGGACCTTTCTAGAATTAATGAATGGGGACAAATGAATCTAGTTTCCTTTAATGCACAGAAAACCAAGTACATTCAATTTTCTAACCGACATAATCTCACTGACTCCCATATATTTGTTAATGATGTAAATATTCCCACTTCCCCTAGTATTGACAATCTCGGTGTAACATTAACTACTAACTTGAGCTGGACACATTATGTTAGAGGCATTGCTAAGAATGCCTCTAAAAAACTGGAACTCCTGTACAGAGTCTGAGAATTCTTCACTGACGAGCAGTTGGCCGTAATATATAAAAGTCATGTGCGTTCTCAGATGGATTACTGTTCACCTCTGTGGGGTGGAAGTGGAGTGGTTGCATTGAGGCAGTTGGACAAAATTCAAAATAAAGCTATTAGATTAATCAATAACCCTGCAATCACACAGGACCTTCCTACATTATCCATACGAAGAAACGTTGCATCCCTTGCATTATTCTACAGATATTTTCACAGCAATTGTTCCGAGGAACTTGCTTCAATTGTGCCGCCTCTCCACGTCTTTCCCCGTAGAACTAGGGAAGCTGAGAGCGCCAATGAATTTACACTTTCTCCTCTACAATGCAGAACTTCTGCTTATCAGAATTCATTTATCCCCAGAGCTACTACTGTTTGGAATTCACTTCCCTCGAATTGCTTTCCACAAACTTACAATCTACAAATGTTTAAATCCAGTTGTTACAAACATTTTATGAATGGAGGATGCCTTTAGGCACATGGACCTTTTTGTTTAATCTGTGTTTTTCCTTCCTCCGTTCATTGTCTCCTAAAAAAAAAAAAAAAAAAAAAAAAAAATCAGGTCCACCACCACCACCATTGGCTACCATTATCACTTTCCCTCACCACTTTGACCCTTCCCTACTCTGAACCTCTCACCTACACGATTTCCCACCCATAGCCTTTCAAACAAACATTATCTCTCTCTCTCTCTCTCTATCTCTACTATATATATATATATATATATATATATATATATATTACATCCATAACCCGTCTATGGGTGATTTAGAAGTTTTCAAAATGAAAATCAAAATTAGGCCTATTGGGCCTACAAAATTGTCTATATCCAAACATTTATATACCGTTGGAATCGCAACGACGAAACGAATCCATATATACCCTGAAAACACAAAATTCGAACATGACCTGCCAAGGTACTCGGTTTCGCCTGGACCCAAGTTTTTTCAAAATATATTGTTTGTTTCTGGGCGAATGGCTGGTCGAACATAGAATCTACGATCATGTATAGAAGCTGTTGGGCAAGAGAAATCGAATGGAATGAAGTAGAATTAATTTGGACCCATAGTTTGGGCTACAGAAGACTTTTAAAGTTGAAAAAGTGCTCATTTCGGGCGTTTCTTGAGGTCAAATCAAAACGAAATCATAAAGTAATGGTCCGATTTTAATTTTGTTTGTGGCATTGGATTCAGCGGGTGAAAGTGTACTTGTGGTAGAAATTTTAGCAAAATCCATACATAAATAACCCGTCTATGGGTGATTTAGAAGTTTTCAAAATCAAAACCAAATTAGTCCTATTGTGCCCACAAAATGGTCTAAATCCAAACATTTATATACCGTTGGAAACGCAACGACGAGATGAATCCATATATACCCTTGAAAACATAAAATTCCAACATGACCTACCAAGGTACTCGGGTTCGCCTGGATCCAAGTATTTTCAAAATATATTGTTTGATTCTGGGCGAATGGCTGTTCGAAAATAGAATCTATGACCATGCGTTGACGCTGTTGGGCGAGAGGAATCGAATTGCACCAACTAAAATTAATTAGGACTCTTAGTTTGGGCTACAGAAGACTTTTAATGTTGAAAAAGTGCTCATTTCGGGCGTTTCTGGAGGTCAAATCAAAACGAAATCCTAAACTATTGGTCCGATTTTTATTATGTTTGTGGCATTGGATTCAGCGGGTGAAAGTGTACTTGTGGTAGAAATTTTAGCAAAATCCATACATAAATAACCCGTCTATGGGTGATTTAGAAGTTTTCAAAATCAAAATTAGGCCTATTGTGCCTACAAAATGGTCTCAATCCAAACATTTATATACCGTTGGAATCGCAACGACGAGACGAATCTATATATACCCTTGAAAACACAAAATTCCAACATGACCTGCCAAGGTACTCTGGTTATTTTCAAAATATATTGTTTGATTCTGGGCGAATGGCTGGTCAAAAATAGAATCTACGACCATGTATGGACGCTGTTGGGCGAGAAGAATCGAATGGCACCAACTAGAATTAATTAGGACTCTTAGTTTGGGCTACAGAAGATTTTTAAATTTGAAAAAGTGCTCATTTTGGGTCTATTGTGCCCACAAAATGGTCTATATCCAAACATTTATATACCGTTGGAATTGCAACGACGAGACGAATCCATATATACCCTTGAAAACACAACATTCGAACATGACCTGCCAAGGTACTCGGGTTATTTTCAAAATATATTGTTTGATTCTGGGCGAATGGTTGTTCGAAAATTGAATCTACGACCATGTATGGACGCTGTTGGGCTAGAGGAATCGAATGGCACCAACTATAATTAATTAGGCCTCTTAGTTTGGGCTACAGAAGACTTTTGATGTTGAAAAAGTGCTCATTTTGGGCGTTTTGGGAGGTCAAATCAAAACGAAATCCTAAACTATTGGTCCGATTTTAATTATGTTTGTGGCATTGGATTCAGCGGGTGAAAGTGTACTTGTGGTAGAAATTTGAGCAAAATCCATACATAAATAACCCGTCTATGGGTGATTTAGAAGTTTTCAAAATCAAAATCAAAATTAGGCCTATTGTGCCTACAAAATGGTCTAAATCCAAACATTTATATACCGTTGGAATCGCAACGACGAGACGAATCCATAAATACCCTTGAAAACACAAAATTCCAACATGACCTGCCAAGGTACTCGGGTTCGCCTGAACCCAAGTATTTTCAAAATATATTGTTTGATTCTGGGCGAATGGCTGTTCGAAAATAGAATCTATGACCATGCGTTGACGCTGTTGGGCGAGAGGAATCGAATTGCACCAACTAAAATTAATTAGGACTCTTAGTTTGGGCTACAGAAGACTTTTAATGTTGAAAAAGTGCTCATTTCGGGCGTTTCTGGAGGTCAAATCAAAACGAAATCCTAAACTATTGGTCCTATTTTTATTATGTTTGTGGCATTGGATTCAGCGGGTGAAAGTGTACTTGTGGTAGAAATTTTAGCAAAATCCATACATAAATAACCCGTCTATGGGTGATTTAGAAGTTTTCAAAATCAAAATTAGGCCTATTGTGCCTACAAAATGGTCTCAATCCAAACATTTATATACCGTTGGAATCGCAACGACGAGACGAATCCATATATACCCTTGAAAACACAAAATTCCAACATGACCTGCCAAGGTACTCTGGTTATTTTCAAAATATATTGTTTGATTCTGGGCGAATGGCTGGTCAAAAATAGAATCTACGACCATGTATGGACGCTGTTGGGCGAGAAGAATCGAATGGCACCAACTAGAATTAATTAGGACTCTTAGTTTGGGCTACAGAAGATTTTTAAATTTGAAAAAGTGCTCATTTTGGGTCTATTGTGCCCACAAAATGGTCTATATCCAAACATTTATATACCGTTGGAATTGCAACGACGAGACGAATCCATATATACCCTTGAAAACACAACATTCGAACATGACCTGCCAAGGTACTCGGTTTTGCCTGGACTAAAACCCAAGTGTTTTCAAAATATATTGTTTGTTTCTGGGCGAATGGCTGTCTAAAATAGAATCTACGACCATGTATGGCAGCTGTTGGGCAAGAGAAATCGAATGGCACCAAGTAGAAGTAATTTGGATAAAGAGAAACATGAATGGTCCAATAATTCTGATGGGTGGGCTAGAGACTATAGCATCCGAGTGTACCATTAGTTCCAAAGACAAGGGTTCTGCCGTACACTAGAGAGAACTACTGAACCAATTAATCACGCCCACAAAGCTTCAAGGGGATCGAACAGTGCCTTTGTTCTGAGTCGAAGCTCTTCAGAAAACAGAAAATGGACAGCAGGCGACAGTATAATATTATGTCTTTACTTATAATAATAATAATAATTATTATTATTATTACATACACTATTATATGGATGCCAAATGAGAAGTATGCCAATACCAATATTACACAAAGTTAGTTAAAATAGGACTTCAGAGGCTCTGAAGTCCTATTTAAAAAAAAAAAAAAAAAAAAAAAAAAAAAAAAAAAAGCAAGACAAACCTCAAAATAAGTATCCAAGCAAATACAAGCAAGCGGGTAATGCAAGGTGAGGGAGCCACTGGAATTTATGTAGTGTAATGACTGGGTGTTCGGTGGCCCAGTGTACTAATGTTACAACGCACGCATATATATACTGTCACACACACACATATGTAGTAACAGTCACATATATACACGCAGTGACGCAGGCATTGGACTGGGGTTCTCGAATAGGGGCTCCAGTTCTGAAGCTATTCTTGATTTACAGTGTGCTGGCTTATTAATCCAGCAGGGTTGATAGCCTCTGAAGTCCTATTGTACCTAACTAATTTACACGCAGGGTGAAAGCAGTAACAATTTTGGAATACAAGACAAATTAACATGAATTAGCATTGTTTTGGCCATTTTATCACTTCCAAAGACATGATTTGGACTATAAATCATTATTAAATGTTTACATATACTATTATGAAGACTAAAGATAGAGAACTCGGTTTTCTTTTGACACGCCCTCCTACACGCGCGACATATTGGCGACACACAGAGGTAAAGGATATTGGTTTCAAGTACACACACATACACGCAGAGCCAATGATATATAGTCAACATTCTCACGCGACGCATTAAGTTGGTATCACACAAGCGCTTTTTCCCTCAACATTTATCCTCAACACTGGTCTGGCAGCTTATAAGGCTAACATTTAATATATTTCGGTCACCTAAATTCATCTATCACCAGTCTAGTTTCCAATGCCAGTGCAAAATATCTCAGAAATGTTGCCAGAAAAATGTTAATCATTGAATGTTGACTATAAAGCTCTCGTGTGATACCGGCTTCAGTGACACATACATGGGAAGTAACCGGTCACACACACACACACACACACAAACACAAGAAGAGAGAGTTACATAGGCACACAGACTGCACAGACCTTGCGGGCCCGACAAGACAGTCCGGACTTATTCTAACAAAATTGGCTACTAAATGGAAGGGAAGGCTAGCAAAGCAGAAGGGTCTCTCTCTCTCTCTCAACGTTAATGAAATGGATTAATTTAATTACATATTTTAGTTGGAATCTTCTGGTTCTGTTTTTGTGAGATTAGGATTTGAGGGAAGATAGAATTGATGTTGCTTAAATATTGGAAGTCTTGATATATAGATACAAATTATAGATTCTTAGTATGTTGGTCCAATATCTTTAAAGGATACGGAATCTATATATTGTACTGTACTGCACTTATAGAGTGAGCACATTTAGAATTTTGCTAACCATATCCTTGGAGGGATAAATTAGACCTTTGTTTGTCAACTGGTAGGCCTACTTCTATACATCGTCAGATAATCTATATGATGATAAGTACATTATATCATTAGGTGAAAGTCTACGTTTTCTCTGTTCATTTACTTGGAGCAAGGAAAATTATAATCGCATGACAGTTTTTCACTACAATTGTTCATTAATGGCCCCAGTAAATTGCTTTAACATTTTCAATAACTCAATTAACTCGGGCGAGAAATTGTGCGTAAAATTTATTTAGACCGATGTTTGACGGCATGTTTTTTTTTGTTTTGCTATGTGTATGAAGGAGACAAAAGGCAAATCTGCCTCCAAGTGTCTCCCTCAAAGTTGAGTGACAGTCGCTATTTTAAAGCGTGTTTTATTGTATGTGTGTGTTTTGTAAAGAAGTGTGGTGTGCTTGTTTGGTGTAGTGAAATGTATAGGAAAAGGAGGTGTTTGTGAGAGCTAGCTGGATTACTCTCTGTGTAGGCGAGACAAACAGAAACAGTGAGGGAAGCCGTACACAAGGAAACAGTAGTTCCGGCAACTCCTTATCACATGCCTATGAGGCCTCCCCTGGGTATTGCCATGCTCGATTTGGTGTCTACAATCTACCCA
>CM064487.1:10693616-10701116 GCA_032716605.1 Paralithodes platypus | reverse complement strand
ATCATACCGGCCCTGCAGCCAGATTACTTTACATAACTGAGATGAGGCATTGCGTACCGTCAGAATCCATAGTTTTATTTTATTTATTTATTTATTTATTGTTTTTTTGTTTGTTTAGTTCGCTGAAAAAAGTGATAAATGGGCTGATAAGGGATTTAGTTTATCGTCAGCTGTTAAGAAACGGAGTATAGTAATCTAATGTCAAAACAGCTATTTCCACATGTGCTGTTGTTTGATACGAAAACTTATTATCATTAGGCCTATGCTTCATGGAATTATTATACATTCATATTGTTCACCAACCCACCAATTAACTTACAAATAAACACAATAAAGGAAATAAATTAAACTAATAATAAACACAATTAAGGACATAAATTAAACTAATGCATATCAGGCAATCATTAAATTTTACTTGATCTACAATATATAAACCAATAAAGTATATTACGTAATACAGAAAGTTATTTTATCTGGCCAAATATACTCTATTATATAAGGCTGGGATGAAGATCTACAACCTCGATATGCCACAAATACTTCCACGTTGTCAGCATTTCAGTAACTGCTGCCATCATAGCTTTACGATATTTAATATCTCGTTCTCTTCTGATTGGATTAGTTCGATATTCTCTCTCTCTCTCTCTCTCTCTCTCTCTCTCTCTCTCTCTCTCTCTCTCTCTCGACATAGATGAGGGTCTCACCTGTACAATCTCAAAATTTGCTGACGATACAAAAATTGCAAATAGCGTACTCTCAAAAGAACAAGTTGACGATATGCAACACAATCTAGATAAATTGTCATGTTGGGCCCAAATTTGGCAAATGAGTTTCAATGAGGATAAATGTAAAGTACTACATATCGGATACCTAAATGAGAAAGCAAACTATTCGATGAATGGCACTCAGCTTAAGAATGTAAACAGAGAAACTGATCTGGGAGTAACAATATCGAGTAACCTAAAACCGAGTCAACAATGTTCAGAAGTTGTTAAGAAGGCAAACAAAATAATTGGCTTTATAGGCAGGTCATTTGAGCATAAATCCAAAGAAGTTATCCTAACCCTTTACAATTCCTTAGTCCGCCCTCTTCTGGAATACTGCGTTCAATCCTGGTGCCCTTATTACCAAAAAGATATAAACAAGCTAGAACGAGTTCAACGTAGAGTTACCAAAATGATACCTAGCCTAAAGAACAAACCATACGAAGAGCATCTTAGAGAATTAAATCTATTTCCTTTAACCCAGTGCAGATTAAGAGGTGACTTAATTCAAGTGTTCAAAATCATCAAAGGCATCGACAATATGAACTGTAGTAAGTACTTCACTATCGACCAATCTAATTACACGCGGGGAAACGGTTGCAAAATTATTGGTAAATCTTTTAACTCACACGAATCTAAGAATTTCTTCTTCAATCGAGTTGTCAACTTGTGGAATGGGCTTCCCCGAAACGTTATAGACTGCATCACCGTTGATTCATTTAAACTCCGCCTAGACAAATATCTCACATCAAACCCGCGACTGACTGCGTTTGTAAATGAATAACTTTATTTTATCCCCCCCTCAGTTACTAACCCATCTGTCCCCTACTAACTTCCTAATCCTGCCACGGACATTAGTTCCAGGGCAGTAATTCCCTTTCCAATGTTCCCTTACCCACTCTAAACCACTGTTTGGACACTTGATCCTCAGTGTTTTGGAGGACAAGCAACCTAGAAGGGTCACTAAACTGTTGTTGCTTGATTTCCTTTGTACTCCTTTGTACTCTCTCTCTCTCTCTCTCTCTCTCTCTCTCTGATATGTATAACTGTCTGAAAAAAATAAGAAACATAATTATAGACAGATACGGTGCTTAACATTTTCCAATTAACACAACATTTAGGAAATGTAATAAATTTAATAAATTAATGAAGGTTTCAAACAACTATTTACCCGCCACAAAGTATAAAGTCAACAAAAGGAGTAAGTCATCATTATAAGAGAAGTAAACCGATACTTCCTTCTGACCCAACCTCACCTACCGTTGACCCGAGCCATGAATTACCACGTAAGTATGCTCATTAGCGGCGGAGGGTCAAGGGCAGCTTCCGGTGACCTCTGGGCTAGGGTCAAGCTTAGGTCAGGAGAGGTCGTTTAAGTTTACAGTAGATGAAGTGGTGTTCTATGTCGTGCTCCAGGTTCTCTCTCTCTCTCTCTCTCTCTCTCTCTCTCTCTCTCTCTCTCTCTCTCTCTCTCTCTCAGCCTTCTTTCCTTTTCCATTGGATATGCCATCTCTACTAGAATTAAGTTCTGACCACTTCGTTTGGATTGTAAGGTCTGTGTGGCCAGTGTAGCTATGTAAATATATGTAAATATATGTAAATCTCTCTCTCTCCCTCTCTGCCTAATTATTCGTTTAACTGGGTTTTTATTTATATACAGCATCTTCCAATTATCTATCTTTGACAGGACATGCCATATTGAAAAGGTGAGATAAATGAAACAAATTTATATACAGCATAGAGACCGTAAATATGCACAGCCATCATTGACAAGCCTCTGATTGTATTTATCAACAATCTACTTTCCTCTCCTAGCCCAATTACACAATTTTATTATGTTTTCTTTTACTTATTCATTTTTTCTGAAGCTTCCATTTTCTCCTTCACTCGTTTCCCACCCGCATTCTCTCAGTTCTAAATTGTCCTGCCCATTGTTGTTATAACCTACTTTCCCCCATTATCTGCTTTCCTTATATTACATTTTCCTCTACTAGTCCAATTGCACATCTATAATATGTTTTCTTTTAATTTGTTTTCTGTAGCTTCAATTTTTTCCTTCACAAGTTTGCCACCCATAACCTCTCCCTTCTCGATTGTCCTCACCTTACTTTCTATAATTTACTTTCCTTTATAGTCTACTTTCCTCCCCTAGATCAATTGCACAATTTGATCATGCTTCCTTTGATAAATATTTTATTTTCTAAAGCTGTAACTTTCTCCTGCACACACTTGCCACCCATATTCTCTAATGTCTCGATTGTCTTGCCCCTATTCTTCTATACTTCCACTTTCCTATCCTTGTCTTGGGCCCTAGCATATAACTTTGTCTTTCTTTTTATATTTCAGGTCGGACTACCTACAGTCTGTTTCATCTCATCTGGCGGTAAATTGCAAAGTTCCCTCCAAGATTTGTCTGTTAATTTGAAGATTTTGTAGTGACATATGGTGTTAATTGCATAACATTGGATTTCATACGATGCAGAGACATGGTAGTTTCATCTTTGCCATTAAGTATCGAAACATTCGCTGCTAAGGGATTCAATTTACCGTCAGATGAAATGAAACAGAGTATATATAATAGGGACTAGTCTGTGTATCTAAATGTAACTCTATGTAACTCACCTAATCATCTTTCACCTCCTCCCTCTGTCACGCTCTTCCCTACTCGTAATACAGTTGTGGGATGTTCTCTATAGGGGGATTATGATGGAGAGCCTGTATACTGTGTGGCCGAAGGGAGGCGGGGGATTAGGTAGGGATGGAGCCTTTTACATAGGCCTACATCTTTTGAAATAGCCGCCATGTTTAATAACAGTCTCTTCATTGTTCCCTTCCTCCCTCAATTATGTTTCCTCCTCCTCCTCCTCCTCCTCCTCCTCCTCCTCCTCCTCATCCTTTACTATCCTTTACTATCCTTTACTATCCTTTTATCTACCTAATACTTAGTGGCTTAGCAGTGTAGATATCCAGACTGTCCCCTGTAAGGACCAATAGGTATGCTGCAATTTGCAAGTTCTTTGTATTCCTTTGATATAGTATCCTTCAACCAAAGAAAACTAGATTTCAACGCTGTTTCAATCAACCCAATATGTTTCAATGTCTATATTATCAGAGCCCGATTACGTATTTTACTACGCCTACCCCGTGTGCAATTGTTGTAATGGCTGAAATTAACTATAACATGGGAGAGAGAGAGAGAGAGAGAGAGAGAGAGAGAGAGAGAGAGAGAGAGAGAGAGAGAGAGAGAGAGAGAGAGAGAGAGAGAGAGAGAGGTTATGGGATCAGGTGTAGAGATAGCATCGGGAGGCCTAGATAACCTTTTTCGGTGCCTCTCTGCCCTCTTCTCCTATTGCTCTTATCTCTTGCCAACCCATCCTAATGTACAGTTGGTACAATACATCCAGTCTCCGTTATCACTACGTTTTTTTCTGTTGTGCATTTAAGACTGCCAGGAGTTGGAGAAAGTGTGTAAACATATATATGTTTATAGATCCTAATACTTTTGTTCACAATATATATTTTTTTCAATTGTCTCTAATTTCTAATGTCTACTTGTATTCAAAATAATAGAGATGTGTGTGGGGAAGGCTCTAAAAAAGCTAAACAATTTATATCAACTATTTGCCTATTTCATCTGTTGACTTAGTTACAGTATCATCTGCAACTCAATTTTAAGCTTCCAAGGTTGACACATTAATATAAATAATCAATACAGACAGTTGGACGGGTAGGCAGCAGGAAAGTTAGATCATTCAGTTGGGGCGGGGAGGCGAATAGTCGAGTTAAGAAAAGACATCAGCAGAACGGGCGTGCGAAAAAAGAAGAACAGATTTTTTTTTCTGATTTGGACTGTCTCCTGAGTATTCCCTGAGGATAGACAAACTTTCCCTTGTGATCGAATAAAAAGTTGGGATGAGTTTTTCTTTTGATAAATAATTCTGTCGTGGTCCGAATGCAAAAGCGAGCTAAGTTTGTATTGACAATATATGTGGTTATGGCTTCGAAGCTCGGATCACTTTAATCAAATATATTATACAATACTGTATAGTTTAATTAGCTTGTATAGCATGCATGAAAGAAAATAAATACATTTCGAAATTGGACACCAAATCATGGAATTAGCTGAAAGTTTTTTGTAAATATTATATTTATAAAGGAACGTCACTTTCTAATGTGTATTAATTGATGAATATATATATATATATATATATATATATAGCGGTATATATATATATATATATATATATAGGCTTAATATCAAAAAAAAATCATTCACAATACAATTCGTATACCCATCGACCTATATACTATACCTAACTATACCTAAGACACACTGTAGGTAGCCTACACCTTAAAATGAGTTTGATAAGGTTTAAGCAAGCTTTAATATTTACTTTTTTTTTTCATTACCTCAACAAAATAATCACTCGATACCTGGATACAAATAATTTTCAAACTGTTATTAAAAATGATAATTAGTTAATCTAATGATAATATCGAACAGGTTGAGAGAGATATCCTGACCAGGATTCGAACTCCATATATTTCTATGGGGGTTGGGCATCGCATCCACTCGACGATGAACGCATAAATCCGATCATAGTCCAGTGAATACGATTCCCAACCCTCACAATAATATCTGGAGAGAGTGGGGTTGCATTCTGGTTAGGATATCTCTCTCTCTCAAATACTTAGCTCTTTGAAGATGAGAGGTCGCCTAATCTGATAATAGTTAAAATAGGACTTCAGAGGCTATCAACCCTATTGGATTATTAAGCCAGCACACTGTAAGTCGAGAATAACGTCAGGACTGGAGCCTCTCTGCGATAACTCCAGTCCCTTGTACCTGATACAACTTTCAGATGTCAACTTATGGCAAAAGATAACACCAACATAAATTTTGTCTCAGGAGAAGCCATTTTCCTAATCGCCATAAACTCAGTTGTGTTTGTTTTGTCCACCCTACTCTGCGAAGAGACAAAAGAAACAACTCGCAATTATTGAACAAGCCCCGACACCTTCATATCCTCCTTCAGCCCCCTTCCTCACCCCCTATATCTTTCTCTGTCCCCTTCCTTGTTTCGGGACATTAAAGTCGTCAACATTTAAGCTTCTATCACTCTTCCTATTTTCATTCAACGATTTTCAATGATAGGTGACACCTTACCCATATGCTTAAGACGAAAGCCCTGTATTCTAGAGCCAATAACATTGTCATATCAACATAGCTGGTACGCCCACAGCCATGCAATATCTACATTATCAGTGCAACCCAATCCTCGCCACATCTGCAACACACATACACGCCTTTCAAGCTGCGAATCCTGCAAATCCCTCTTCTGCATTGGTGTCTCAATCGTACAGTCACTCATAAAAATTCGTGGACCCCTTATGTTCTTATGTTCTTATGTTCTTATGTTTGTCTTATGCAATTATAGCTATCTGTATTGATATTTGGATGGAACTAGCTTATCAATAAATAGTATATATAGTTGTGTAGTTGATGTGTAGAAAATTGTACTGATAAATTCGTTTAAAGATATATACTTCCATAATTTGATAGAGGTAAGATTCACGATTTGTTTTATGAGCGTCTGTACATAGCAAAAACCAATGTGGACGTCTTCCTACCCAGGGTAAGGAGAGACTGGCCGTTTGTTTGGTCTATTAATTCATTTATTCATATATTTTTTTAGTTTCCTCCCTAGACCTCCTCCAAGCTTAGAAAAACAACCCCTTCAAGATAAATTTGTACATTTTTCGGTAGAAAAATTTCCCGGCCAAAGGCCGCTTCCTCTTAAAATTGCAGGCTCGCTTTTGCTCGCCAGGAAATAATCGACACCTAAATGGCACGAAAGGTCTTAAAATCGACAACGAAATGGGGCGAAAGTTGTTAAAATCCCCAAACTAATGGGCCGAACGTTTTATAATCTCAAAACTAGTGGGGCTAAACATTAGGGAGAAGGGGGTCCAGAAAAACGGTCTGCCTCCCCTTAAGCAGACCAAGTTTGTAGCCTCAGCTGAACCGGATCCCTTCTGGGGCTTGGGATGGAGATGTTTAGTAATAGTTTCCTGCCAGTTTGTTTTGCCAACATACATATCGCCGACATTTACAGTTCATTCATTCATACCGAACCTAAAGATACCTATTCCCACTAAACCCGAACTAAACCAACCTTTATATATATATATATTACAATTCAACATCTACATCTACAGTGAAGAAAGAAAACTGGGGAAGGTGTAAGAAGACCAACGAGAGGCCGATACTAAAGGCTATCCCTCAACATCATCATCATCATTCAAAATATTGTCTTGTTAAGAACGTTTATCTTACAAAAACAGGCAACACATAAAACAAAACAAAATGCAGTTAATGACAAAGAGGGCTGGATACCTGCTGATATACTGTAAATGCCCTATTGCTGGTTTATATGACCTAAACACATAATACTAAATATTAATAATAAATCATTTAACCAAAATATCATGTCCTATTCCTAAGCTTTTCTATCCCAACTCTAACCGAAGCTAACCAAAACATCTCCAAATCCGAACATAAAATAGCTGAAATCTATCCTACCCTACCACAAGTTAAACTAACTCTTCTCTAATCTCAGTCAGTAAGTAGTTATCCCTTACTCCCACGAGGGGTAGGGAGGAACAGCAAGAGACACGAAGCAGAAAAAAGAGGTGACAGGAGAATACAAAATTATAACACATGGATCTGCTCTAA